>JARGYV010099508.1:0-10505 GCA_029532675.1 Ornithodoros moubata
AAGACAAAGTTGCAGTGAAAGCAATGGATAAAGTTCCTGCTCAGAATATCTTCTGCACACAACTGCCATACTTGAACAATCTCATGATATTGCCCTAAGCAGGCATAAGCAACACATGCTTACCATACATGCTCAAAGGTAAGGCACAATGTTTTCCGGCACTGAATATGACTTAGACAGGCAAACATACTGCATAAACCCTGCACAATGCCACAAACATCATAAAAACAGAGGTTATCTTAATGAAGCTCAAAATGTAAACACATCCCCTTCTCGGAGAGCTGGTGGCTTCCCATATCTGAGAGCACAGAGTGTGTTCTTTTATGTACACTTTGTACTGGTGCAGCCTCACTTTTACAAACACAACATTAATATAAAGGAAAAGCAACTGCAGCAGCACACTGTTTCCAAAATCATTATACATGACAGGAACAAAACTGAGTAACTCATTCAGCATGGTGTTTCCTACTTCAGTCTAACTGTACTTGATGCAATAACTTCTCTTCTTAATAAACAAACCAGCAAAAAAAAAAAAAAAAAGGACTACACTACATGACTGCTCTAGTTTTGGACACTACATTATGCTGCCAAGAGTGTATGTAGAAAGTATTGTAGCAGACATCAAGTACTACTGCTCAGAAGTACAATGCTATGACTGTGCCAGCTATATAATATTGTGCATTCTATGTCCTGACGTAAGTGGCACCAGGAATGATGAAAAGGCTAATAACTTTCCCAACCTTTGTACGTTTCGTGTGACTCTGAGCACAATACCCACACATCTTTTGAAAGCACTTTCACTGGAACCTCCTATTTAGAACAAGGTCTGTAACAATGCAACCGCACTTTCCGTGTCCACCTCCACACCAGCCTCTTCATCGGTCCCAATCGTCACAAACGTCCCCACAGCTGGTGTCGTGGACAGCCTCTTTTTCAGCCCTGACGCCGTCTTCTCTGGCTGCGAAGCATCGTTCTCGACCACAACTTGCGCAGACTTTGCACAAGATCTTCTCGTGGACGTCACTGAGTTGCCGACAGCTTTGTGGGCACTTTTCAGATGTTGCCTTACCTTTGCGTTGTCCACAAAACCCTTTTTACACAAAGGGCAGAAGAACTTGAAGTCTTTAGTGTGCATGACTGTGACGTGTTTCCGCAATGAGTGAGCGTACCGGAACTTTTTCTGGCAGTGCTCGCACTCATAAGGCGTTTCACCCGTGTGGATCCGCATATGATGAACCAGTTCACAATTAAACGTAAACACCCTGGGGCACTGGCTGCAGGCATACCGTTTGGTTGGCGTCTGTCGTGGGGGATGGATACCCAGGTGTCGAATCAGTTTGTGTGCTCTCAATTCTGCTGACGTCTTGAACTTCATCAAGCATTGGTCACAGGGGTGCTCATAATTCAACGAGCGTAACATTGTCAACGTGTGATACTTCCTTGTCTCCGGGTGAGACTGGAACATGTGGATTGCGAGTCCCCTGGACACTTTAAAGGCTCGCTCGCAAAGGTTACATTTGAAGTTTTCCACTGCAGAGTGACACTGCATGTGGTGCTCAAGGTACGCCTTTGACTCATACAGGTAGCCGCACTGAGGGCAACAGAACCCACTGCCCATTTCGTGCAGCTGCACGTGGTAGTCGTATCGTTGTTTGGCAAAGAATGTTCGCTTGCAGTGAATGCAGGGATAACTTCCTCGACCCTGCGAGTGAGCGAGTACAATGTGCCTCGTCAGCTCGTCTTGCACCACGAAAGACTTGTCGCAGGTGTTGCACTGAAAAGGCATGATTCCCGTATGCGTTATCCGGTGAGCCTTAATCCTATATGGACTGAACGTGCTGAACATGCACACGTCGCACGTGAACGGTTTTATCAGAGGGAACGGGTTGTGATCCTTAGTTATCATCTCCGTGTCACCCATGTGAATGAGTGCCATGTGTTTCTGCAGTCTCTGTTCGCTGTTGAAGCGCTTGTGGCACTGTTCGCATTCGTGGGAAAGCGTCTGTTCATGCATCTTAGCTACGTGCCTTCGGAGTGTCGACAGAGATTTGCACTCCTTCGGACACTGGTCGCACGTGTACTTAGTTGTGCCATGAGCATTTATCGTGTGCAGCCTCAGGTTTCCCTTTGACGTCAATGCTGCGTCGCACAAGGAGCACTTGTAAGGACGCATCTGGTTGTGAGAGCAGAGGTGTGACTGTAGTCCACCCTGAGTGTGCATTTGTTTGCTGCACACCGGGCATTTGTAGGAAGTCCTCTTTGATGACCCCGACTCTTTGTGGCCTTTCTCATGCGCCTTAAGCTTCTCTAAATGCACAAAGACCTTGCTGCAGGTGTGACATTTGTATGTGTTTGCTTCGGGATGACACTGAATCACGTGGCTCGTCAGGTCAGCATATGTAGGTCCGTCGAAGCTACAATACAGGCAGTGGCGGGATGTGTCCGGTTTTCCGCACCTCTCGTGGTGCCTCGCCAGATCTTGCAGGTCCGGAAAGTAGTTTGAGCACTTGTCACACTTGAACTCGGTCTGCAATGAATGATGTTTGATCATGTGGTAAGTCAAATTGCGTTCTAATTTGAAAGGCAAGTTGCAGTCTGTGCAAAAGACGGGATCCGAGTGGCATCGAGTCTTGTGCTTTTCCAGCAGCTCTTCTGCCATATAGCCCTTTGCACATTGGTCGCACTTGAAGGTGTAGTCCTGCGTGTGGATTCGAACGTGAGAGTCGAGGGTTGGTCGACTGGTGAAACGACGGCTGCAATAGGTGCATTCGAAAAATTTTTTTGGGGCGACATGTCGTCGCATGTGTTTCATGTAACCGCTCTTGACGTTAAAGGTCTTGCCACATTTCCCACAGGCAAAAGATTCCTGCGTTTTCTGCTTGACTGACAGCATGGGGTCTGCTTTCTTCTCAATCGTGTGAAAGCTCAAGTGCTGAATTGCAATGGCACGATCGTAAGTCTCATGCTCGCACTTAAAGCATTTAAACAGGGCTTTTGGGCTGCCTGGGAAGGTTTTTGAAGGAGTTCCTTTCCGGTGAGACTTTTCAGACTTTGATGGACTGGACCGCTTCGCTGTGGAACTGTTCTTGTCCTCAAGAGGCATTGCTATAAATACAGCACCTCTATGAGACGTGCCTTTCGACCTCACAAGCCTCAATTTCCCGCTTTCCCCATCTAATACTAATCCTGCATCGTCAGCAGTAACCTTCACATTTGTTTCAGCGTTCAAAGAGAATGCATTGCTTATGAGCGGCACTGAAGAATCTGGACTTCCTGAAGCATTTGCTACCAACAAAGGAGGCTTTAACTTGGACTTAGCTGTGTTAAGCCCTACAATGACCGTTGACGACTGGTTGCTTTTGTCGATGTGTACATTGCAATGGTCAATGGCTGCTTCCCTGCTACCACACTTATAGGAACAGTAGGAGCACACAAATACTATGCTAGAACTTTTCACTGACTTCCAGGGTTTCTTCACAACAGACTGACTAACTTCTGCACTTTTTTTGGAAGCAACAGTAGCTCTTGGTGAATTCCAAGTTGCCACTGCAGTGGCGTCTTCCACTGTTAGTACAGGCTGGTGACCTTCTGAACTCTGTTCACCGGCCTGAGTGTTTAATGCTTCTTTTTCCTGAACTGGTTGTATGCTATGTACGACATTGTTTGATTCAGCCATTTGATGTGACATGGGCTGTTGAAATTCAGTACCAGCTTCTGGTGAAGGCAGCTCACCAGCATCATTTGGCTGCTGCTCACTATTTAACAAAGACTGTACTAACTTTTCAAGATTTAACTGATTATCAGAGGGCCGCTGAACTGTCGTCACTTCCACGATGTTCAGTGGTTCCCTTACTTGGTGCTGTCCCTCTTTTTCGACTGGCCCCTGCTCTTCTGTAGTCTGTTCACTTTCGTCGGAAGACAGAATATCAGGTAAGCTTGTGTGCATGCCAGAGTCATAGCACGGATCCCTCGACTCGGAGCCATCTCGATCAACGCTTTCATCGTGCGCAGTTAGAAAATCGCTTTTATCGTTCCAAGACATACATTTTTGTTTCTTTGCGGGTACTTCTGCGCTCTCGGACAAGTAGCATAACGTGGCGTCACTGCCACCGTAGGTACACACTTTAATTTTTTCAAAAGCATACGCATGGTCGTAAGATACCGGCGTCGATCGCTTCCGCACGACCGCAACTTGACTGCCACCACAAACGGAACGATCTGTGGACTTCTCAGTCGCTTCCCCCAGCAACCCATACCTACAGGATGAGCGCCAAAAGTTCAAACTCACCCTACCGCCTTCCTCGATGCCCTTCGGAAAGACCAAGTCCACAGTAATAGGACGCATGTCTAGATCAACTTCGACACTCACACCCATGATCGGGTGCTTGTCAGCCTTCCAAAAGACAAAGTCACAAAAAAGCACAGGCGCTTTCACCCACAGTAGTCATGAACTCGTAACGCGCACGTAATTTTCATGCAGTCTCTCAGGCAAAGAAGAACCATTATTGCCAGCCGCGATCATACGGGATCACTACGGAGGGCGCGTAAAAACAATATGGCAGAGTAGCTAACCTGCAAAGGGCGATGGCGTCGGAAGAATTCTCTCAGAGGGCGCTGGCAACGGAATGTCCGCTAGAATGGCACGGATTCCAAGAGGTGGCAGTACTTGAGTTGCGTATGGTAACGCAGAAGATCAAATATAAGGTAAATAGGCGCGGAAGCGATCGAAATAAGACATACGAGACGTGAGAACGCAGGTGTGGTGAAAAGCTGCCCCTCGTTCCGTTCGAGTGATTGGAGGCAAGACGTCAGCACGGAAGTGCACCAAATGCCTGCCACAACCATCAACAGCTATACCGCGTATACCGTAATGAGCGTGTACCGTCGTCCACTACCTCCCAAGCAGAAATAACCTACAAAGGGATGGAGAGCACACGCATGAATCTGTTCTTGTGACCCCAAGTGGGCTGCATAGGTTATGCAAGTGGTTTTGTTTTGGCTGACAGTACTCCCCTGTCATTATGTATCAACTGAACATGTCCAAGAGTAGGAAAAGAAGCTTTATCCAAAAGACACCAAAGGATATATGTATATACATGTATCTATACACTCTTACCATATATTAATGAATGTTAACCCATGTTACGGTTGCTACAAATAATTCTACATAAAAAATTCCTACTGCACTTTTAAAACCCCGTATCTATGCCATAAACACGTCAAATGCAGCCTGCCCATATTAATCATATAACCATCTGCGTTAGCAATGTGCCAGGATTTTCGGCAATCACTTGCAGCAATGGCTCTGGATCACGTGCCATTAAACTTTCTGATACACTTTGCTTCTTTCCACATTTATGTCCACTGACTGCCTTGTGTGACTGCACAAGGTGCTGCTTCAACTTTACGTTGCTCACCATCCCTTTACTGCACAGCGGACAGAAAACCTTGAACTCTTTGGTGTGCTGCGTGACGACATGGTTCTTGAGATTTGTCACGATCCTGAAAGCTTTCCCGCAATGTTGGCAGACGTGCGGCTTTTCGCCAGTGTGCGTTCTAATGTGCAGCGACAGAACACACTGAGAATTGAACACCCTGGCACAGAAGTTGCACTCTAGCTTCCGCTCCGTCGAGTGCTTGTTGAGACGGTGTGCGGCCAAGCTGCTCTGATACTTGAAACGCGTCTTGCACACGGTGCAGGCATATGTCCACGAGTGGTCACCCACAAAGTGATCCTTGCCAGCCCTGTGGCGGAAGCGCTCATGGACCAACAGGCCCTGGGAGAACTTGAAGCGTTGCTTGCAGATGTTACACTCAAATGGCCAAGTTCCGACGTGGCTCTGGCCATGGTGTTCCAACGCAGCCGCAGACTCGTAGTACTGGTTGCAGACTGTGCAGACATGGCCCTGGTTGGAACGGTGAGTCTTGATGTGCAACTGGTAAAGGTGCTCCGCAAGGAAGAGTCGCGGACACTCGGGGCAGGACAGGGGTCCACGACGGTGAACTACACCAATGTGACGTGTCAGTTGATCCTTGAATACAAACTGCTTGTCACATTCGGTGCATTGGTGAGGGTAGACACCGGTGTGATCGACTCTGTAAGGTTGTGGCAGAACATTAATTACAGGCAACTGAGAAATGCTCTATGACTTAACATGCGTGACACTTGTAGCCATGGAGAGCACAGAATGCAATAGGAATCAATTTACTCAGTGACTCATAGTGTTTGCTTATCGTATCATTTGCTTATAGGATTCCATTACAAACAGTACATTAATGTAGTTCAGGACGTGTTTAGACTGACCAGTTTTCCTGGTCTTTCCAATCCCCTTTTACACAGCACAACTGTATTCACTGCTCTCTGCTGCTCATCCACTGCAACAGCACGTCAAAAGGATGATAAACACACCTATGTCGAATCATCCGTGCATAGCTGTAGGTCTTAAACATACAACGCCCACAAGCCAATAGCTTCAACAAGGGAAATGGGTTTTCTTGGCCCTCTTTCAAGCCCTTTCCATCGTTCATATGCACCAATGCCTTGTGCTTCTGCAACTTTCGCTCCGTTGCCAGCTTCTTGCCACACACGTCACATTCATGCTCAAACTTTTGCCTGTGCGTGTAGTTGATGTGGATGTTGAGAGAACGCTTCAGCTTGAACACTTTTGGGCAATGCGGACATTTGACGTCATCTCCGGGGTGCCCGTGGATGCTCACCATGTGCGCATTGAGGTTTGTCTTGGACGAAAGAGAAGCGCCACATAGGGTACAGCCGTACGGGCGAATATTGGCATGAAAGTTCATGTGAGCTTGGATGCCTTTGCGGCTTTTGAATTTGCGATCGCAGTAGATGCACGGGTACATCATTTTTGATTGTGGCCTACTCCTTTTCTTTACGTGCGATAGAAGATGTTGTTGATGAACCCCCGAATGCAATGATACCTTTCCACACGTTTCACACTTAAAAAACGTTGCTTCTGAATGGATCGGGATGTGGTCGCAGAGTTCCTTGTAAGTGAGAAAAACGCTGTCGCAGTACGAGCAGAGGAAGCTACGTATTCCCTGCTTTGAACCCGTCCTGCTGCACTGGTTCACGCACTTGTCCTCGTGTTTCTTTAAGAACTTCTTGTTGAAGAACGCCTTCTCACAGATGGTGCAGCGGAACGGTGTGCTCTCAGGGTGTTTGCGTGACATGTGCTGTTCCAGGTTGAACTCAAAAAGGTAGCTCATAGAGCATATATGGCATGTGTAAGGCTGAGTGTCATGCAAGCGCTTTTGATGCATCGCCAGCTGGTCCTCTTTAAGAAACCCTTGCGGACAGTCTGGGCACTTGTACGGCCAATCACCCGAGTGGACATATGTGTGTGCAGTGAGCTGCCTGAAATGAAGAAAACTGCAGTCACACACTTTGCACTTGTGAGGCCTGTCTGCCTTGTGCGTCCACTGATGACTCAGAAGCCGTTGCCTGGAGCTGAACTCTTTTTTGCAAATATCGCATCTGCGTACATCCTGCTTATCTTCCCCAATCTGCATGCAGACATCTTTCAACGGGTGCATGGCTGACTGGTGCACCTCCAACAACTTTTGCACGGGAAACTTTTCCCCACACACACTGCACGAGAATGATGATGATTTTGGTCCCTCTCGGAGCATGGCAAAAACCACGATTGGATCATCACCACCCGTGTCATTGATGAGGTGTTCTCTTGAATGTAGCAAAGCTTCTTCTCCATCCAGCGTCTGGAACCTGCAAGTTCCACACTGGTACGCAAGTTCTTGACAAAATGAAGTGTTTTGGTGCTCCTTTTCTGCGTGATTTCTTAAGAGGTACTCTTCGTTGAAGACTCCAGCGCACTCAGTACACTTGAAATGCCAGGTAGGTACATTTGGACAGTTATGCAGAAGGAAAGTTTCCTTGCCTTCCAAGTTTCCATGGCACATCCTACAATTAATGAGCGGGAGAACGACTGGATTCTCGTCTATAGTAACGGGCGAACACGGATAATCGGAGTCGAAGTTGGCGGATGGTTTAGCTGATGCTTCTACAAACTGGACAACTGGCGGCCGAGAGCGTGAACTGTAAGAATGGTGAAATGCGGGGTCAACTATTGGAACAACAGTAGTTTTATCCTCTTCGTCAGTCAGCGATGAATGTTTTCCATCAAAAACATTTTTCGTGGGTTGTCTAGATACCTTCCCAAATATGCTGAGTAGATCGGTAACATGATTGACTGGGTTCTTCGTTTGTAATATACACAAAGCTTTCCCACCAACGGTAGGTGAAGTAACTTTGATAGCTCGTGCTATATGGCAGTTTGAAGTGCACTGTCTTCTGGCTACCGGAACTGGCCTTCCATGAACGTAGGCATGTCGTATTACAAAGTCCTTTTTGCACCTGCTATGTGGTTGAAGGTTGGGTGTCCGTTGCAGGATGAGGTTGATCGTTGTTCCAGGTGTAAGTCCTAAAGGAAACTTTAATTCTGCTGTGACAGGGTCGGAGCTGAGTTCCACTGTTATCTGTACCGTCATGTTCTCTACTCACGAATGTAAGCTTTACGAAATTCATGAATGCGACAACTCTGCACGGTCCCGCAAAATCGAAGAGCGCTACCACAAACAATTCGCTTTCGGTCTTCTGGCTTCTCTGGTACACATTGGACTGGCTTATTGGATTTTGGCTATTTCTACTCATCATAATGTTATAATGTAGTCTAAGCAAGTGTTGCACGCCTTTTCGGCATGCATGTTCTTCTGTCAATTTTTGAGAGTTGTAACATACTACAATGATGAAGGGTGTCGTCAAAATATTCTGATATCGAGACACAACTACGCAACTACTGCGCACGTCTGCATGAAATGTGCGGCAATTTCAAACTGTTCCAACTCTCATACGGTAAAGCTATTTTTTTACTTTGTTTTTCTGCCGTTTCGCTGCATTTCATGAGGGTGCAGGATAAATAAGGTAAGATTTTACCCTGGGATTACAGCGTGCACACGGGACTGTAATTGACCAAACAGGGGAGGACCCCCCGGAGTTCTCAATGAAAAATTTTTAGTAACAATGGCGCAGTAGAAGCATTGTAAAATGAACATTTGCTGACATTACACACACACGCATGCGATGTGATGTCTTCGAGAGGAGAGCAGACAACGCGAGGAGAGAGAGAGAGTGGTACCATATCATCTATTTTTTAGTCTTCGAAACAAAAGTGCTGAACTGTTCTACCTTATTGTTCACATAAGTTGTAATGGTAATAGGCAACTTGTCCTAAATGCACTGTGGAACAACTCGCTCTCACGTTGCAGCTGTCCGCCATCCTAGAGCCGCATTCAAGGTTTCTCTTTTTAGACGTTTGTGCGTGTGCTGCGATCTGCGAAATGTTCACTTTCAACTTCGTTCTGTGCTAAATTTATCGTTCTACACCTGAAATGCCTAGCTCGAATTTTTGCTTGCCTTCTCTGTGCTGCTTTCTGTGAAGAGCCTTGGATGGCGAAAGGTACGGTACACAGACACAGAGTTCAATGTTCCTTGAGCTCTGTGTGTGTGTGTGGTGTATAACACTGGTTGAAGTTACAGCCACAGCTGCTCTTTGGACATGTGCAACCCTGCTAAAGAGACAGAAAGCTCCACCAGAGAAATTTTGAATATGTTTTGATAATTTGTTGTCCTTTCATAGACAGACTTTTACAGGTGCTAATGGCCACTAATGTCCAGTATTACACTTTCAAAGTGCAAAATCTTATTTCTTAAAGCAAATTTTAAGATAAAAAAAGGCATTTTGCAAACGAAAAGCTGAATTTTGCATTTGTCTCAGGGGCTTTCGTGGCATCTTACAGAAGAATTATTCCCAAGAGCTAGTATTTCGGGGGAAGGCAATGGTTTTATTTTATAATATCACAGTTTGCATAAGTGCACTTTGCCTTGTTAAATGCAGCCTGGCACAATGCCAAGAAACTTGGCAGTATGCTTCTCTTTTTTTTTTTTCAAATGCTGCAGCTAAAAGTCTGCATAAAGTACATGGTAAATACAAAAACTTAGCCTGTATGGCAGTATCAAAACTGGTTATCAATAAACCATCAAGGCTGTTATGCACTACAGTGCGTTTAAGTGCATGCAATTTTGTAAAATGAGTAAAACCAAAAGCGTCCAAAATGGCTATGGGCCAGTATAAAAACATGGCGAGGCAAAAGCCTCCTGCTTGGTAGTATCTTGGGGTGACATATACACAAGGTGATCAAAAGTAACCTTTTAGCATTTAAACTGTTCAGACATGCCATACATGTTGTGGAGAGGACGATGAGCTCCGTCATCATTATTCATTTCAAGGTCACCAGTAAAATCTATCAGGCACTCCTTATGCTTGGTGGAGCTGTGTCTGTTTCCCTCACCTATTTCTTCTACCACCCACTTATCCTTCAAATTTCGTGGGCACCACCACTACCACCACTACGATGATGATGATGATTGGGCTGCTAATCGTCCTTTTCACAAGAAGAAGAAGAAG
>JARGYV010099523.1:0-13159 GCA_029532675.1 Ornithodoros moubata
TATAAAAATAATAGAAGGGCATCAGTGTAGATACGGAGATAGCCTGCGCCTTGCATCGCTAATTGCACGGGGCACTGTTGCTGCCTCCGGTATGTGCCTTAAAGACGTGCCCATTGACGTCATAAACACACCCTCCTTTCCTGGATCGGCGCGAACATATCCCAGGAAGCGCTAAATTCATTCCTCACGTCCAACCTCGGTTTGACCTGAGTCAAACAAGAACGACGCCAGCATTCGTAGCAAGACACGTGTCGAGGTGTATAGAGAGAAGCAGCTTGGCACAGAGCAGGCCTTTCCGCGAATCCTCAAATGGTTTACTCCTCGAGAAGTGGCGTCATTATCATTTGCTCCTTTCCCCATGTTTTGACAACCACGTACGCATAACTTCAACCCGTTCGAAGCGTGTAATCTGGGGTCAAACTCTCCAAATCAACTCTACGGTTCAAGGCCTCGACGGTCTGTCGATCAAAGGTAGGCTCCACACAGGCGAAATCCCCACGGTCCAGTGGATGAACAAACAAAGATTATATACCAGTGTAAAGGATAGAGAATGTGAGAAAGAGGTGGCAGAGAAGAATGTGGTGCATGTGGGGTGTGGTTGTCCCGCACAAAATGTGCGGGTTCAAGGCAATGCGTGTCGCAGAACCCAAGTAAAAAGAAGAGCTAAGAAATCGCAACGCGGTGATTCGGAATTCAGAAATAGCGTCAAGTCGATATAACAGTCGACACAAAAAACGCTTATTATGACGTTTTTGTGTATACTGGTGATGTTATTTTTCTTTTTTTAGGGGAAATGTCAGGTATTTTACATTATATATATATAACAACAACAATTAAATATGTATATATATATATAGGCAAATAGAAAAATGAAGCACAGACAGCAATAGTGTGGGAGTTTATGTAAAAAGTTTCTTGCAGAGGGATAAACAGTCGACGTTTCGACGGCGCCGTCTTCGTCAGGACTTAGTCCTGTCTGTCACGTTTGTCTATCTCCCCCTAAACATTTTTTTCGATTACTCCCACGCTATTGCTGTCCGCGCTTCATTTTTCCATTAGCCTATATATTTACGCGTCCATCCGACCCTCTCCTCCACAGTACATACATATATATGTATATGCACAGGCGCAAGAATTTCAAAGATCCTGCGCCGTAAATAAGGAGATGATTTCTGCGCAGCACGAAACTAGTGTGGTCCCAGTAATAACGTTGCTCAACTAAATGTTTAGTAAAGAGCCTTATCAACAACGCAACATTATCACTGCAGCCTAAACTCTCTCCCCGCGCTGTCGTCCTCGTCATTAACATCATCAGTTCACTCCGTCCAACAGCACTGCGGTAGTACTTTGCTCTACGAACAGAACATGTCCCTATCTTCATCGTCATGGCTTGTTCAGTGTATAGAGAGTACGGAGAACCCAACAGCGCATATGAAAACTGCCTTAGCAGCGGTAGATAGCTCCTGCTGACAGGTGCAAAAAATAATAATAGCTCGCGCATGTAGGAAATTTGAAAAAAAAAACGTGTAAGCAACCATTCTTACTACAAACAGAACTTACTTGCAAAAATTATTATTATTGTTTTTTTTTTGTTTTTTTTTTTTGCAATACAACGTCTGAAAGGCGCTATGATGGCCAGATATTTGTACTCGTGTTAACTGCGCACACTAGTAAAAGACGAGGAAATAGGAATAATGAAAACTGTTATAGCGTGAAGCAATAACATGCAAATTCAGTAACACTTATTTAACGGCTTCTGAGCAGAAGGAATGTCCGCAAAATCACTACTATGATTATCGCAAACAAGAGAAGGTCGGCAAATCCTCGTGGGAGAAGCGCGGGCAGGGAGGGAAAAATCGAGATGTCATCGACGATGCAAGCAAAACGAACAGTTATCTCATTTCTTTCGCCACAGCTTGTCCTCTCCTGCGGAAACCTCGCCGCGGGACTAGTCGTGGAGTATTCTGCATGCAGAACGAGTTCACTCTCGTACTTTTTGCATACCCTTCAGACGGCGTTAAACCCATGTGAGTGGGTTCACCAGCCCCTGCCAGTGCGTGCCCCCCCCCTTACCCTGTGGCTGTTTTTTGTTTATCCGGACTCGTGGCAGCTACTTCGGTGAACCGCTTTCACTCTCCCACCACACCTCCTTTGACCGGCGTCGTATAAGAGGCTGTCACTCTTCCCGTCTCCGACTCTCGACAAAGAGTTGAGCCGTACCCTGTGTTCGTCCTTGCTCTTAGAGCATCATGATTCCAGAAGCGCTGAGTCGACCTCCTTCGTCGTTCGGGACGTCGTTTCCACTTCTCGTGTTTTCAGTGTCCCTGCTGTTTCTCCTGAGAAAGTTTATTCCCGTGATGTGGAGATGGTACGTTGTCTGGAAGGCCCTGCGGCCAGTGCCAGGGCCGTGGGATACAGTGCCCTTTTGGTATTTCACCAAGGAACTTCTCTCCCGTTGGAACGGTGCTCTTAGCAGGGATGCTTTCGTCGGTAAGCTGTTTTCGCTCGACATTTCTCGTGCCGGTGTAAACCAGTGAGCCTAGCTCAATTAGCGTTCTGTAGCGTAAACGCGAAAAGCTCCACCCAGAGTAGAAAGCAGAGAATGTCCTTCTGTCAATCACTACATTGTTTTGCTTGTGTTGTGAAGCTCCAAAAAATGTGGGCCTCCTCACAGCAATCGCACTATAAGGCGCTGACGACGATGAGGGAAGCCAAGGCCAATATGCAGACGAACGTATAGGCGTTGCTGACCTTGACATTGATGTGTTCGGTTTCGTTTCAACGTTGTATCAAAGCGAAAGGGAAGACTGTTTTGGCAACTATGGCCCAAGATCCAGAGGGAAAAGCAGCAATCCCAGTTTGATACGAACTATACCGATATACGCAACCAGCAGCATCAGCTGCAACAATTAGTGGTGCCACAAGCTGTGGAAGCCTTTGGTTACGTATCCCAAATAGGTGGTTCCTCGAGGACGCCTCGTGCGCCGTGACCAGAAGGCGAACGCAGTCTTCGATCGTACAGACACGATTTCGCGGCATGCTCTCTCGTGGCGTTGTGTCACCGTACCCACTGGGTAACCTCTATCCCCATTGTTCTCTACATCCAGAAGTTTTCGACGCCATGCGAGTCACAGCTGAGCGGTACAAGGACCAGAACTTTAAAGCCTATGTGGGTCTTCTTCCGATCGTTGTTCTTCAGACACCTGACGCAGTAGAGGTGTGTGTTCCTTCATTGGCCAGTCTGGAAAGCTCAAGACTTGCCCTGAATTGACCATGCTGACTATGTTTTCCTTGCTGTCCACAGACGATGGTGGCGGATCATCCCAGAAAGCCGTATCTGTACACTTTCTTCGGCGATGTCTTTGGACAGGCGAATATCGTCTCCGCGTAAGTCGCTCCTCTGCATCCTCGCGTCTGTCAGCTTTCTTGCGGATGTTAGTGGGTACAATACCACGCTACACGACAATGAATGCACTCGTATGCAAAAAACCGCGGTCCGCAATTCTAAATTCTGAGGGTTTAGGCTTTGTTACACTTGGCGCTCCTCTCTTTCGCGCTCCCGTGTTTACATCAGGTCCTGGAAACCACGAAAGATGTCCGCGAACTATTTTCGTTTCACACTGTTGTTCGCTTGTTCGATGCTAATCTCCTTGAAAGAGTGCCAAAGTAAAATCAGCGACGACAGCCGGGTAATGAAAACAGCATCAGTAAATGCTTCGAGAAAATACGAAAAAGAAAAACGATTTGACTATCTCTGGATGCGTTGCTTGGAGTGCTCATACAGATTATGAAATGTAGTCCCTGACGGAGATAAACAGCTTCTTTTAAAAGAGGATGATTACACGCAAGGTGAGATGGACTGATCGAGATAAGACTGCTAACGGTTGCCCGACAGCGCTCTGCAGTATCCCAATGGTTCAAAGGTCAAGCCATTTGTATATTATATATATGTGTGTGTGTGCCATACGAATCTATATGTAGAGTATCCCCTTTATTCAGCAAAAAGCTTCACAGTGACGAACCATGTACGCGTGTAGGAATGGTTCACTCTGGAGGTACAAAAGAAAGATGCTGACGCCGGCTTTCCACTTCAAGATCTTAGAAAGATTCATGGGTGCCTTCAACGAGCAAGGAAATGTGCTGTGCAGCATCTTGGAAACGATGGCTGACAAGGACCAGACGGTACCCATTCAGAAGCTCGCGACTCGCTGCGCGATCGACGTTATCGCTGGTAAGATATAAAAAAAAACATGGACGATTATTAGAAGAATAAGCTAGCATCACAAATATATGACATGTGTCGAACCATTTTTTTCCAGAAACAGCGATGGGAGTGCACTTAGGTGTACAAGCCAATGAGGACAACGCTTATGCAAACGCCATTATCCGGTAAGCAAAAAATAGAAAGATGCGCTATAGCCCATTCAAGGCCTGACCTCAGGGACTGTTATGCTGTCGTGAATGGTATTCCATGTCGGGTCTTCGCGTGGAGGTCTGTCTGACGTTCGATGTTTCCAACAGGCTGACGTGCGGAATAGCAGGGCGGGTGTTCCGACCTTGGCTGTGGCCGAGCACCCTGTTTTATAGCACTAGCGAAGGAAGACAGTTTCAAGAAGATATCGCCCTCCTTGGGAAGACAGGCAGAGCGGTAACGTTTCCTTCTTTGTATGCTAGTGCATGTGGGCTACCCTTATGCATATTATGGGTTATTCGTCTGATTACTCCAACATCTGAAAACAAAACTCCACACCTCGTTACTTCTGTTGTCCTTAAACATCCGACTTTGGCTTGGTTTGGAAACGTCCTCCTAACTCTCTCACTGATCAGACACTCTTCAGCGCGTGCACAGATCATATTTATGTCGTACTTCTCATCTTACAAGCTGTTCATTGCGAGTATAACGCTGTCGAAGGCCGGATTCACACATCCGTTTTTCCCGTCCGTAAACTACGGATCTCACTCACATGTATCGGGACGCTCCTGCACGGAAATGTTAACAGGCCCATATGCTTCAGTAGGTTTACTTCCTGAGCGATAAAAATCACGTCCGAGAAAAACGCTTGTGTGAATGCAGCCTAACGCATAGCCGCCGTTCAGACATAATGTTATATGTAGAGGAAGAGGATAGATCCTCAACCGAGCAACATGAAACTTGGGGCTCGTGGACCGTGCGCATGAATTCGGCAGCCATTACTGCTTCATTGGTTCACCGCCTTTAATCCTTAAACAAGTTTAGTCCACGCTTACTCTTGGCTCTTGCCTCTTGTTATATTACTTACTTTGTTGTTCATTGTGAACGTTCTCTCCCGACATATTACATCGAGAACATTTCGTCTTTATTACTACCGTTGACCGTGACCCGCCGTGCTTGAAAGGTCCAATGCTAATAACCTTGCTATCACAAGTCCAGAGCTTTTTGACAAAAAGCGGCCGATTAGTTTCAGCCCCTATACCACGAGTGCGAAGGAAATATCCTCACAACGAGAAATTTAATGCTGATCTCTAACCTCGGAACGAAACAAACCGGAAATAAGCATCTCGCGGCGCCAGTTGCTACATTGCCCTTTCAGTGCTAAAAATACCGCCATTAGTCTGAGAAAAGTGGCCTCTAATCAAATTCTCTCAAACCGGTTACACTTCGTAAGGACTGTCAGTTTCTACATTACCAATTCAGGTTCCAGAGACTGTGCACATCAACGATATCCCATGCACCAAGCATAGAGAGGATCGGAATTTGGATTTAAAAGCGAGTAACACCACACCTCCTCGTTTCGTGCCCGATATCTCACAAGGGGAATTCTCATCCTTCGACTAATTATTATTCACTCGTGCACTTTACGATAAAACAGACACGCCACAGCAGAGCGGCATATGCGTGTGCCTACTTTGTCTTTTAATAGCTACGAAAGAATCGATGCACCAAGCTGCAGCAGCCTTTGATTTCAACGTTGCGCCCTAGCTAAGCAGTCCCTTGCTCTCTGTGCTGCAGATTCCATTCCGTAATCAATTCTAAGACGATTTACAGTCAAAGTAATGCAAATTTCCACAGGTGTACGCGCAGAGTTGCCAGTCGGAAGCTCAATTTAGAGGCATTTTCAACTACCTCGGGATTGTAGCTATCTTTACTTTCACTGATTTTAAAGGTATTTTATGCTGTTTTCTTTAGGGGGCGCTCACGTACAATATAGAATGAAATGTTTCGCTGTTTGCGTTCAGGAAGATGATGAGTGTAGAAAAGAACGTGAAATCATTCGATCCGAAGTACAAACACTAAAGAATACGCGAAGGGTTGGCCAAATATGCGCGGCAGTGCAAACTCACGTGCATGTGGATCAGATAGTGTTGTACAATGTATGCATCTCTTCGCATATTCTTCTGTATAGATGTCGCCCGATATTAATCTACACCCGCTTGTCGACAAAGGTGGCGGCATGCTGCTTGTTTGTGACTACTAACCATCGCGTAAGTTGCGACTCGAAGAGCGCACAAAGTGAAGCCGAAAGCGGGGAATTTTCATTGCTTGCAACACTTGTGAACAGGTCCTCAGAGAACGTTTGGATGGCTTCAAACTTTCCAAAGAGCCAGAGAAGCCTGACTGCCCTGAGGAGACTGCAAGATACAGACGAATGGCGTTCCTAGACATCCTTCTCCACAAGCACGTACAGGAAAAAGAATTTTCTCTGGAGCAGATAAGGCACGACATCGACGTCTTCATTGCAGTTGTAAGTTATACAATCACACGCAGCTATCCCTTCTATATCTTAGACAAGTCTATTTGTGCCGTACGCTAGAGTAGACTGTGGCTAGCATTTGGCCTTAATGACAGCCACCATGCGTTTCTGTAAATTGTGGACGGGTCTCACGTTGAATTATACAACTGCAACGCATGGGTATTATGCGTTTGTGTCCGTACAAACAGCGTCATTTGACAAGACGACTCGTACGTAGGTCCTTGAAAAAACGATGCCTTAACGTAACGTAATGGAAGGCTCGATAAAGAGACAACGCTGAAAGCGGCAAAAGTCCTGAGCAAGGCATCGTACGTGAGGGTGCTATTTACACGGCCTGTATGCTAAATAAACGGATTCTTACTGACAAGCAGTCACGCAATACATAAACCATCCTGTTTCCTTTTTGTTTAGGGACACGAGACGACAGCCTTGACCTTAAGTTGGCTAGTCTATTTGCTAGCAGCCCACCCGGAGACACAGACGAGGCTACAGGAAGAATTGGATGCGCTATACAACGATAGAAATGACGATGACATCACGTGGGAGGATATCTCGCAACTCAAATATTTGGACTGTTGTATCAAGGCAAGTGTTCAAAGCACGGCAGACAGACGGCTTGCGCTAGCGCAATGTGTTGTAACGTTTTCTAAGGAAAGTCTCTGCCGTGTTAGTTACGCTGTGACAACTTTCCCTGTGTGTTCTTTTATCATAAATTTCGAGTTTCCGTGCCAACCCTCGTGCCGTCATGGCGCCTGTATTTCTGTTTTGCAACACTTGCATTTTATTTTTTTTCTTTGCAGGAGACGATCCGTTTGTACCCGCCCATACCTCTGTTACTTCGAGTGTTGGAGAAAGACACAAATATAGGTATGTCACCTACACCTTCATATTTAACAGCGGTCATTCAAATCACTATATTAATACCATACACCAATAGGAGTAACAATGAGGAATCAGAATGCCACCATTTACCTGATTTGTGATTTACACACGAAAGGCGGGAGCTGGACGTTGAAAAGTTGCCGGGTGACCTGCAATAACAAGAGGAGACGTCAGAACCGCCCTGACAGCTTACAATACTAAATACGACTGCATACGCGTAGGCAAGCTGGCGGATGACACGCATAGCTCAAAAAGCCTGAACTTAGACAACAAAACAGGACGTTTGCAGTTTGAGCGAAAGCACCCCATACAACGCGACACCGTTCTATACAAGTTGCTAAGCACGGTAAACTACAGTTGTACTCTGGTGCCAGGCAACTGTCTACCATTTCATGAGGCAGAACCCAATTTTCCTAAGGACGTTTTAGAATTCATAAAGCATACGTGTACGTATATAGGCGATCGTTATTCGCATTTTACGTCCTGTCGTGGACAGCGCACTGCTTTCGGTGGCTCCGACTGGCGAACACAGTCAAAAGGTTGAGTGGCCTCGTCCGGAGGGAAGGGAGCTGATTTTAAAGTGATTAACGAACAGACGGACCAGGATACAAAGGAAATTGAAGTGTCCATCCGTGTACCTCACTATCCCCGGACGAGTCAACTTTGACTTTCATTTAGAAGTGTCCATGCCTGCACATACTCATGACCGCATACCCCTGCAGATGGTCACGTGATACCGCGAGGCGTGACGTGTATGGTGAATCTCTTCACATACCATCGAAACGGGAAACACTTCGCTTCGCCTGACGACTTCATCCCTGAGCGATTCATGACAAAGGAATACGGCACCAGGAATCCCTACAGCTACATTCCATTCTCGGCTGGACCGAGGAACTGCCTCGGTGCGTATGGGGTCTGGCGCACTCGATTTTTGGCTATCCTTGCACAAATTTCTTAGAATATATTTCGCCTCGCAGGTCAGCGCTACGCCATGACGGAACTGAAGGTCCTGGCTGCAAAATTATTTCGCAAACTCACTTTTGCCCCTCACACCACGATGAAGCAAGTAGAGTTGACCTACGAGATTACACTGAGAACCCGACGTAAGATCCTGCTTAAAGCATCCAGGCGCCCCTGCGCAGTTCAAAATTTGCCGCTGGAGGACACAGCCCTACAGAAGCCTGAAGATCAAGTCATCAAAAGATCAAGGCAACAAGAGGAGCGCGCTTGAAGGAACACCGAGGCCAATAGTCATCTGCTAACTGTGATTAATTTATTTTCCTTCTTTGTTAAGTGTCGCGTCTAAAGGAAGGAACATTTCGTCTGGTCATATCCCACTCAAGTGTTGTGTGCGGTAGAACTGGTCTCACCTGAAAACGCCTGGCCCAGGGCGAGAAATGTTATTTACATTTGCCGCCATTCCTTTGCGTCTTGGTATATATATATGCATATATCTACATATATATATCAACTTGTATGCATGGCCTTCCGCAGCCACCTTAGGATCCTACTCTGTATTTATCCCTGTGTACCAGGCCGGTGTCACTGCCTGAATATACACAGGTCTATTAAAGATTGCCTTTATGAATGAACTGAAAAATGTCTGAGAAGGGCGCTGCCATTATAACGGAGTGAGTGACTTACGTGCCACGAACACATTTGAATTCACCCCATCCAGCTATAGAGGAAGCCGAAAAAAATGCATATACATATATACGCTCGTTTCCTGTCGTATATTGTAACCAACTAAGTACGGAGCCTCCGCGCGCGATGTTTTCCTCTTTGAATTAAGCGCGCACCGGCAAGCGTTCCTGACCGTGTCATCAGATGGCGACGTCTATCCACCACAGTTCTTGCGCGCCCCTTTTATTAAGGGTTCCAAAAACGGACTCACGCTTACAAAGTATTCAATATTGTGAGGCAGTTTACACAACATTCGTCCCATCATCATCATCACTTGGACTCGCGCCCGCGGTCTCAAAGCGCCTTTTTCAGAGTAAAGGTTTGCCTATTCTTGTCTCACATTTTGGCGGAGGTGTGCATCTTTCCCTGCACTAGTTACCTAAATATCACTGGCGAATTTCTTTTTCACATGAAAAATGATAGAGGAAGGAAGGTACAAATGGTTTTATTAGCATGACAGAGGGACCTGCCCCAAAAGAGTGGAGTGCGAAACCTTCTGTACAACAAGGATTACCATTGCGGTACAGAAATACGGTGCGCAGTGTTCTAGCACGAGAAAGCCGTAAAAAGTAGCAATAAATAATAGTAAATTGAAGTAAAATGTAACCCATATAACAAACGAGACAAATAAATCAAATATAAAATGAAGCAACAAAGTATACAAAAATAATCAGAGAGTGCACATCAAATTAATATCAACGTGCGCAGTCAATTCGATATTCGCCATTTGATCCTAGTTTTCATTCACGAATCTGTTTCGAAAGAACATTGATAGCATTCACCTGAATACCTGTGCTTTTATATCATGTGAGTATATTTATTCAGAAAATTTGAACCGAAATAGGTGACACAGATATCGAATATAGTGTCAACGCGTAATAGTGTCTTCATCTTACCTTCAGTCTATATGATCAGAGAGTTTTCGTGCGACCTATGGATCCTACCAATCAACTTACCAATCAGGCTTTCGTGGAAAAATATTCCGAGAAATTGGATTTACTTTACTCTTTCTATCTCTGTGTGCTTGATGGTCAACGAGAATGCTGATCGAGTCAATTGATATGTTTTTAGGTTTGAACATAATATATTTTGTTTTACGAATTTTTAATGATACTCTGTAGTTAGCGAGCCAGTTACTACCGCTAGATATTTTTGGCTTAAAGGGACAGTCTCGTACAGAAAGATCGACTTCGGAACTTTAGTGAAGCAAGAATCGACAGTACTAATGTAAGACTGCATCGAAAGCCCATCGGCAGGAGCGCAATAGTTTTCGAGAAATTTAACAAAATATTAGAGAAAACCAACGACGAATGTCACATTGTTTTATCATCTCCATCCTATCTTACATAAAAAAAACGTCATAGGGTGACGTCAGCAGGAAGCGCTTCTATTTGAGGTATCTATTAGAAGGTAATTCCCTAGACTATCTACCTGTAATCACGGAATTTTTATAAAGCGCAATTCCACGCCAATGTTAAGCGCCCAAATAGGGTACGTTGTTCGAATATTGGTGCTCCTAGAAACTGGCTATACCTAGAAATCCTATTTGGCGCTTTACAGTGGCGTGGCATTGCGCCTTGTGAAAATTTTGTAATCATAGGTAGATAGTTCAAGAAATTATAATTTAAAAATTAAGATTATTATTTAAAAATTATTTAAAATTATAAATTAAATTATAATTTAGAAATTATACCTTTTCATAGGTACCTCAATCTTATGGACGCTACAAATACACGTGCTACAATATCGGAACGAAGACCGTGTCTCCGAGAGCAATGAGACTTAATATTGTCCAAAAACTGCATCATACATCTCTTATCTGCATACATGGTTATATGGGGTGCCCGGAAAAGAAGTTGTGTCACTGATGTACAGTAGGAATAAAGTGGGACCCGATATAGACCGCTGCAGCACAGCATACTTTCTCAAAAGCGTCTATGATTGACCACCTTGTATGTTTACGTACTGTCATGGCGAAGACAAGTAATTTGACAATAAACTGAGGGCTGTTCCTCTAACACTGTAATAATCCAGTTTGTTCAGCAGTATTTCGTTTTGTACCTAGTCGACTGCCCTGCGTATATCTAAAAAACAGTCTAACTGTATATAACTTCTCGATATTTTTCAATATTTTATCCTTAGCTGTAATGAGAGCCTCTTGTAGGGATCTGCGTTTGGTTCCGTATTAAGAAAAAAAAAAAAAAGAGAGAGAGAGAGAGAGTGTGGCCCCTTTCTCTGGGAAACCGGCAACTTCAGTACTCTTGTACTTGTGTGCAGATCTACCCTTCCGAAAACCATATTGGACACTTGACGGTCTTTTGTTTCTCAACGAAGGAGGTAAGTCTCGCATCGATTACCTTTCCTAAGATCTTGAAAAACGTGGATAAAACAGATATAGGTCTAATTTTAGAGGCTATATGGTTCACATCCGTTGTTTAGGATTGTAACTTGCGCTGTATTCAGCACGGCAGAGAAGATACCTGCCCAAGGACGAAATTACAAATGCAGGCGAACGGAACGCGTTTTTCAGTTGTTGTCAGGAGAATTCAATGCCCTGAGAAGTCTCAGTTTACTGTTCAGCCCCTCAGCAAACCCTCAGCAGTTCCCTCAGGCGAAGGTCACAGCTCCGTGGCTTAAAGGGCCCGTCACATCTCGCGGCTCAACTGTTTTTCATTTGCAGTGAAAGTCCTGACGGCAATAAACGCTAGAAACGCCACCGCTTTTTTTTTTTTTAATTCAGCTTCGAAAGTGCCTTTCCTCTCGCCGAATGCTTATTCACGGGAGCCGCCATATTCTAGAGGAAATGCGGAAATCTACCCGCTGAACGAAAACGAAATCGTGGCTCCTGCTACGGATATCTGGCTACTGGTGGTTTGAGGCGCGAATCACCTGTAGGTTCATCGTAGAAAAGTTGAGCAACATCATTGAAAGAGTCAATAGCTTTAATTATTTGTCACAAACCGCAGTTCATCAAAATTATTTGACAAAATACAAATGAATCCAAATGATGTTCAAACTGGCATGGCAATACTACGTTATACCGTCAGGGGGACAAGTGTGTCAAAGTAGCGGTGACGTCACAGCCTTTCTCCTCCGGAGGGCAAGAAGCAGCCGCCCAGCGCTTTGCGGAGCGCTTCATTCAAAAATTTAACAACCCGGCCAACCGTCGCGAAACCTTGCAGGAATGTTTTATATTTTGTCCCCTTGAATATTAAAGTAAGAAATCTTCAATAAAAATTTGATGTCCGGGGCCTTGTACTTCACCGCCACCTCACGTTTTTGCAAGACGGACCTGTAATTTATGCTGTGTTGTGCCCAAGCCCAGGCTTCTTTGATGTGATGGTAAGAATTGTTACTTCCCATTCAACAGTGGTGATCGACGGCTTGCGCCGCAATAATTACAGAACACATTATAGAACCATTACAAAGTGGTTTCACGCACCAATAAAAAAAATGCCGCACTGCAACTCTCATACCGTCGTCGTCGGGATCTTTGGAACTATAGAGAAACATGGTGCATATAGTATGTGCTGGTGGTGCCTGCATGGTGCATATAGTATGTGGTAAAGATGCGAAGACGCGGCGAGATCTTTCGGAGTCGCCACCTGGCGGCGCCTCCGCGAAGCGTTTTGTGAGGACACGAAGCATTCGTACGCGTGGAATGCACGTTGTGCCCCGTGTTCGTCTGGACCCACATCTCTAAACGGGCCGCCTTTCTGTCATTTTGGCGTTGTGTTATCACATAAGAGGCTCCGTACCCAACCTCCCCGCACTGAAAGTCCTCCTGTAACCATTCGAGGGCACTATATGATGGAAGAAGGTGTAGAAGCAGACGACAACGCAGTGCCAGATAGGCGTTTCGC
>JARGYV010099550.1:0-14911 GCA_029532675.1 Ornithodoros moubata
ATCTGTGATGCAGGGTATGCGGGGTTTCTCAATTTTGGGTGAATCTTTGCCGTAGAATATATATTTGTATATATTCGTTTGCAGCACTTAGAACTTCCTCCGCAATGTATCATTCTGTAGTGTTCAGAGCATAAAGTGCAAAATATTCGCGAAAAAAACAGGCCAATCCAGTTTCCGTCCGCCATATCGGACATCTAGAAACGCATAACTGTCACTTGGCGGTTCCAGTCTTCCGACCGGCTACTTTTCACACGTCACGTCATCAGTAGATGGCGCCACACACATTTGCTCCTGCCTTTGCAGCGAAACGACGCGAGCTTGTTTGGGCCTTCTTTCCACGAAGTAGCGAGGAGAAAACTCCTCATGGATGCATAATGCAGTTTATGAGCCCTTCCAACAACACACAGGAGTGAAGCTTTATATCGTTGCACAGCAGATTTCCCTGAGGGTCTTCGTTACCCAGATATTGTACCACAGTGTGGACAGGAAACTTTGATTAACGGATATCATATATGGCCGTTGGGGCTCCTCATGGAATCCCCGCATGAAACGTGCATGAGTGGAAAATTTTAATTTGGTTTCCACCCATCGTTGTGTTGCATGCGGATTCTACGCAGCAAAAAGAGAAGGCTACGTGGGTGATGTACGCGTAAATGAAACGCGGTTGTCTTTGCAACCCGTGGGCGTTGTTTTGGCAAGGAGGGTTACGTAGCGAATTTGAGGTGTCCTCTGGATGCACGTCCATCCACTTCCCTTGTTGTGTTACATTTGGCGGATATTTAATCCAGGGCGTGTTGAGAACGATTAAACGGTATTGCGTTTGAAATACCGCTAGAGGACGTTTTTTCCTGACGTTCGCGCTTGCACGGTTTCAATCGTATAGAGGTGTAGTTTACGCTTATGACGTAATGTACTTTATGTACTTTATGTTTTATTTGTAAGAAATAGTAAGTAGAGAGGGACAATTCAGGTTCTGTTTCATATGACTACGGGATGATATGTGAGATCATCCCGTCTGATATTACAGTGCAGATCTCGAGCTTTGCGAAATTTTGCAGAAATCTAATATCGTTAAAGCGCCAAAGCACCTGCCGATGAAATGCGCCACTAACGCCGAGCTACTTGGCTCCCTGTAGAAAACCAAGACCCACCGAGTTGAAAGCCAGCCCTGATCATACTTAATTTCATACTCATTCACTCACTCCGCACACCGTGGTAATGGGGTAGGGTTCCGCACCAGGAGTGGTGAATCTCCCCACATCATCATTAGTATCGCTTGCTGTTGTTAAGATTCTCGTCTAGTGTTAATTCTCCTTTTGGTGACCTTTCGTTCGTTTTTCTTAGTTCTCTAAATCTTTCACATCCAAACCAAATAGGGGACAGATGCTCCTCGGACCAGTCGCAGCCGGGGTGTGCTTGCTTGGAAGAGTGCAGCAGTAGGTATAGATGTATATGCGGAGTAAACATCACTGTCGCTTTTCGAGGAGAGGCTTATGTTCCACGGAAAGGCGCATGAGAACGGACATCTGTGCCCGAGTCGGACGAACGCGATACTTTTGCATGCAAATGTCGCTCGGGGTAAAAAAAAGAAGAAAAGGGGAAAAGAAAAAGCTTATGGTACCTAAGTATCGGGTGAGGGCAAAGCGTAGATTTGTGTTTGATTTCCGGGCTCAGGCCCAGGAAGGACTCCTCAAAAGACAAGCGGGTGACAGTTTGGGTACGATGACGAAAATTGCTCCTGGAATCGACGCCACTGCTTCAGCTGGGGCTCTGATGTTACGTTTTGTGTTGTTCCATTTTCGAAGCGGCGGCTGTTAGCTACGTATACGGTTTTCTGCTTTCAATAGTCTCTATACATGACAGACTTATTAACAGCCCCAAACGTTCACACCACGCCTAACGTTGAGATCATTTTGCCAAAACTACACGTATTACGTACATTGCTTTCGAAGTTGTAGTCGTTATTGCGTTATCGTACCCCGCGCTTCGAAATGGCTTGCCATAGAGCTTGCTGAATTATATCATAATCTGGAGACGTGTCTCCAGCATGAGCATAGCCGGAAATTATTCAAGAACATCGCTTGCAAAAAGAAACGTGTTCTTCTTACTGGCACGGCGTGTCTGAGATTTCCGGCGCATGTCAAAATGATCTCCGGGTGGCCTAAAGCATCCGCATTCCTACACTGTGGCGTCACTTATGATCAAAGCTGTCTCGCAACGTAAACCCACCGATTATTATTATTATTGCATGATTCACTAGTATTATTTCTACTAGTATTATTTCTTATTAGTATTAGTAATGTGTTCTTCTTTCTCTTCATTTCCCTCACATCTTCAGGGAACCAACACATGCCCAGATTTTAGCTAAAGAAGAATTGACGTACACACTGACACCAGCAGTCTGCTTTTTTCTTCTTGCGCTTGGCGAGACGCTGCAATCAATACGTCCCATTTACTTGAAGACGACTTCCTAACATTCTTCGTGCTTTCTTTCGCCAGTTTTTCACCGGCTATTTTCTTTCATTCCACTTCAGCGCGCACCAGAGGGCGCACACATTTTGAAAGTATTTATATATTTGTGTACGTATGTTTCAGATCTAAACTTTGTACCTTTTTGTCGTTACCGTGGAAAGGATCCTTTCTTTACTTCTGCTGCTGCTGGTTGGAACAGGAATGGTTTTCGGCTCCCCCAGCGTTCGATTGCGCTACGTTGATTCGCATCTCAGCCGGATGAGACACGAAAGAGGAACGGGTAATCACGGCGTACCATCAACTGGGCTAAAACTTCACTGAACAAGAAAAAAAGACACGCAGTTTTAGAAAACGAAAAACTGCGTGTGCACCGCTGTTACTGAATGTAAAGACAAGGTGCATTCATGTGTTGTTCAGACGCGAGAGTTGCGTGGCTCATTTGTTCCGTGAGCAAACGAAAAATATTAAAAAAGTGAGGATGGGAGAACGACAAAGTCGCTCCGACTACTCCCTTGGCTTGTTGTTTGTCCCTCCGCGGGAATTAGCAATACTTATTTATTATTATGATTATATTAAGATTTTATATTCTGTTCATGCCTGTGTGCTGTACTGAAACGTTTTACTGCGTAATGAAATGTGACAAAGCCGGAGTAAAGGAACATTCAAAAGAACCAAATATCATGACCAGAGGTGTGTTTAGCTGGACAGTGTGGGTGTTGATCGTAGCTCTTGACTTTAGTGGTGTGGCGAAAAGTGTATTGAATAATAAGGAAAATTTTGAATGTCACTTCGACAGTCATATGAACTTGTCATTTTAACCGTGACTCCCGTGAAGGTAAATCTTACGTACTTACTGTATGCCCGGTTCTTATGTTGGGTGACACTGGCGCTGGAGCACCGCTGAACTTTTTATTGCAAAGAGAATATTTGAGAAGGAATAGATAAATGCAGTCAATACGAAATGCATTTTACTCCAAATAGAAATAGTTTTGTCATTTAGCGTGATAAGCACTCAACGGCCACACATACAGATAGGGTAACTTGAGCACACAGTGAGATGCTCACACCAGCACTCAACGGCCACACATACAGATAGGGTATCTTGAGCACACAGTGAGATGCTCACACCAGCATTGAAGTAGAACATTGGTATGGCATTGGTATATCAATAGCATAAGGAATGGGTATCATATTAAGCTTGCTCTCTAGACCTGTGGGTATCCGTTGCCTCCTCCTGCCTAGCATCCTGAACACCATACATACGGATATGTACCGAATGGATCATACACATCGGACCAGTGAAACTAACTCACGGTATTGTAGACGCCAGCCGCATCTCGCGGTCTTACATCTCCATTTTTGGTTCCTAAACCCATCCATCCGTCCGTCCGTCTATACACACAGTGCCGGTGTTTTGCTCTTTCATTCGGAGCTATAGCGTTCGTCATTCCCCTTGTAAAGTGTGAGGCCACCCCTATGCGTCGTAAAATTCGGCAGCTGGCATAGGAAGCTTACTCTACGACTGCTTTACAAGCATCCCAGTGTCATGAGGAGACATGGAGGAGGCTTGTCCGCATGTGTCACGAAGCAGAAAAGACATAGTTGTCATCTAGACACGGGTGCAGGACCATCGAAGGCTTGGATTCATCAACAGGGTCTGGGTACGACGTTTCGTTTCTTTCCTCTTTTGCGTGGCGCAGAAAAGGAAAACTTGAGTGTATGTTACCCGACTGTCAAAGTCACAATGTCACCGTCAAAGGACTCAATGGAGCCGCTATTAATGAAAATTTGGGTTGCCTAATTTCGTGGTGGCCCTAGGTACATAAAGATTTTGTTATCGCGGCCTTACGCCAGACAATTTTTTGGGGCATTTCACACGCTGTACGTTGCCCATTATTGAAAACAACTTTTGTTCACACCTTCCTTTTGCTTAGTTGATACCAGGACGCTCATAAGTGGTTTGTTAGAAATTGTCACTGTTTGTGAAGTGAACAACGAAGGCAAGGCTTCTGTAGTACAGCGCGTAATTCTTCTTCTTCTTCTTTTTTTTTCTGTTTCCGGCATTGTATCTCTGTAGTCATCATATTAAGTATGCTGGAATATGAAATACTCGAAATAACACGAAATCGTGCATAACTAGCTGACCCGAAAATTATTTTCAATTCTGAAACAGTATCTATACTGGACCCCACTGGTGCTCGTTATAGCCTTATATAGACGGTGCAGAATATGAACCGATAATTAATGGATCTGGAGGCTACAAGTCACCGCTACTGTAGTATATATAGTAACTGGAAGGTTATATTCTTTTCAAGAAATAAGATAAAAATTGCACCTCACTGCCAAGAAGACGTCATATCGTGGCAACAGCAGACGGAAATTGTTGTACAGCGTGTACCGGTAGCATATCTCTTGGAGGTCCATTTCGTTTATATACATGTATATGCGTATATACATTCGTGTATATGTATAAACGAAGGTTTTCGTCCTTTTAATATTGTGTTGATGTGTGATCGTTTGTTTTGTGCAGGAGGAGCGCAGGAGTGGCATGACCGGCAGCCATCCGTGCCGTGGCTTTGATATCCAAGGAAAAGTTCAAAGCCGTCTGTGGTTGAAGGCACCGCCGCCGCCAGTACCAGTAGTAGCACTCGAAGTAGTCTGAGTAGCGGTAGTAGTAGTAGCTGGCAAGGCGCAATGTTGATGAACATCCGCCAAGTGCGGCGCAGACGACTGACCCGTTCCGAGAACACCTACGATGCTCGTGCCTTCAGCTGGAACTCCCTGATCCGTGAATCAATCTTGCAAACGTCATGGCCCATTTCCCTCAGCGTCGACAGCGACGAAGACGACTTCTATCTCTTCAATCCAAGAAGGTAAGACCATTAGAGAGTACTGGAACGTGACTTTAAAAAGTATACACGATAAGGGACTGTCAGCTAAAATGCTGTGCACTGTACGCGGTGATATAAAATATTATTGGTTAAGAATGTTTTTACATTGTTAACCAATAAATATTTTATATTACCGTGGTTAAAAAACCAGCGGAAGTTGAGGAAAATATGGTTGTAAAAGGCGAATTCTGACTGATGGATCGCGGGATCGTCCGCTCCGCAAAAACATAGCTTCGTCCAGGAATAAAGAAAAAAAAAGAGAAAAAGAAGGGAAAATTTTGTATTTGTGCTGCTCGTTTTATAAATTGAATGCGACCTGCAGACCCGAGCTGCGGAGCTGCCATCTGTCTTCAGCATCTTCAAGTGTATTTTTGTAGCGCGGGCGGGCACAACAGGGATCGTGGAGTCGCTATCGACCAGCCCGAGTTAGAATGCATAAACAAAGAGGCAGAGCACCGTCCTGCAGCGTGCGCCACCTAGGGAACGTTAAGTGAGATGTTGATCCGTGTCATCACACGAGTGAGCGTGCGCCGTTAACTGATAAACCGTCAGAAATGAGCGCATCTGCGGGAACGTGTTTTGCAGGAAAAGTGAAAAGCGAAAAGCAAAAGTGTGAACTAATAACAATAATTTTGAAGTAATGCGTTACATTTCCTCCTGGGAAAAATAGACTGTGGATTTTGAATGGACGGCACAGTTGGGTTGTTACCCACAACCTGCTAGGTTCGAATCTCATCGCTATCTAGGGATCTCAGGATTGTCAGCAATTTGCCCCTTTCCACTACACTAGGAACACGGGCTTATGCCCACCACCTTTCTTCGTCATGGTCTGCCCACTCGAGTTATGCTCATCTGTACATTGGCTGTACAGCCGGGATGAGACGCGGATGAATTTTACCACCTGAATTTGGAGATAGTATTTTAGTATAGCATTCCTTTGGACCACTTATCAAACGCTTCGCTCTGGAGACGGTGACAGGCAAATATATTGACCATATTGTAGTCTTTACTGATGGCTCTGCAACCTCAGATTGCTCATCTCCCGCATTTGGAATACCATCACAGACAAGGACATACGGTCGACGGGTATATTACCGCAACATCTGCCACTTCCGCAGGGCTATACGAGATACTATTATTTTTTCGGAAGATATCGGCACTGCGCTGCACGATCCTGGTGGCATATACGGACTCAAAGGTTGCCTAGAATGTATTGAAGGCATGAGTATTAGAGAATCCTTAGCCCCGATCGTCCCTGACATCCTCCAGCAACTTCAGCAGCTCAGTGACAAACGTTATCGTACCTTCGTACGCAGCGACGCAACGCATACGCTCCGTACGCAGCAAGCCCCACGTCACTGCACAAGGAAACGAAGAGGCCGGTACTGCAGCAGCTGCGGCCCATCAAACAACTCCAACGCTGCTCATTTTACTGTTCAAGGGACTTTTATATCAAAATATGATCAAAGCACTGGGTCATCGACAGTGGTACCAGGACACCACCAACCAACCACTTGTGCATTTGATGGGCCCTGCGCTGACCGAGTGCCACGCTCGTTAACCTCTCTCCTTCACAGGCTTCGCTTCAACGTCGCATTCACGCCGCAGTGCATCCAGTCTCGGACCGCGGTGTCGCTGCCAGCGTCCATCATGTTCTCATGAACAGTACCTTATACGCTACTGAAAAGAAAGGATTCGGACTTGGCTAAACAAGATAAAGAAAAAGGCATTTACACTGGAAGCGCATTAGGACTCTATACCGGCACTTCAGAATAACCCTAATTCTTTGTGATATTCATCACACACACCGTATTACTCGAAATGCTCGGTATAAATCTAAGGTAGCCATGACCCACCGAGTTGAACGGCAGCCCTAATCATACTTAATTTCACCCTCACTGGCCCACTTACGGGTGGGGCACTGCAACCAAGATTGGAGGAACTCCCCGCATCATCATCATCATCATCATTTATTGTTGTGTCTTCGCTTCAGCAATATGTATTTATGCGACAACTGAAGATATATCGCTCAAGAAGTTATAGGAAACAGGACTACCGTACAGCACCCGACATTTAATTCGCGCAGGCCAGTGGTGACCACAGTGGTGACCACAAGTCTCGACAAATCTGTAACACATCTCGACTCCAGCATGTACGCACGAATGCCATGACACAGTCTTCTCCAGCTATCTCTGGAAAGACCATCCTGTAACGGCACCTGCCTGCCCTTGTAACACATCCTTCACTTATAAATTTAACTATGTAGCACGGTTACAAGCGGACATATGCCGTTTTCATTTTCGCTGTCGCCCCATCGCTTTTTACCATACACACATTATCTTCTGTCCACCTCCTGACTCGCAGAATGATGCCCGGACGATGTCTGTGTTCACGCTTCCCTTCCGTTACTACGAGCAGCCGTTCGCTTCATAAGGGAACGGAATCCTCGAGGACAGGACTGGTAAGAAATGATAATTACACTGGCCCGGTGCAACTGTCAGCAATTACGTTAGATGAGGGTAGGTAGCGGACTCCGTGGCATCCACAGAAAACAGCGCGTTGAAATCCAGGTCGCCCAATCTTCGTTATGATGATCCGTTTCTTCCTCTTCTTTTTGCTAGCTTTCTTTTTATCTTTTCATTTTTACTGCTGCTAGGCGATAGCGGGCGCCGTGATTTATTTCTTAGCAGGGACTGTTTCTTAGTGTTATGGCTAGCTATGTCGTCTGCATTTGGAAAATGCGATCCTTCAGTGCTGCTAGCTTGAGGCTAGTCATCAGAACCGCTAATGCGTCGTGCCAAGGTATGAAGGAACGTACAGTGATAGCAGTTACCTGCAGTTCTTCGTGATGGTTCTTGAGGCGAGATGTTTTATGCTTACATGTTTTAGGTCTGCAGTGTTAGTAGTGAGGAATGTTCGGTGTTCCTTTCGTCGAGAATGCGGTTGTGATATTCGGCGTGCATTGCGTTGCGTAATTAATGTACCTAAATTAGCTGAGACGATGCCGCCAACGCAGGGAAAGTGTCTGCTCATCAAGATGTGATGCTGTTGAGACATTCGGCCATGGGAATAATCTGGTTTGGTTCATTCCAAGAAAGCAGTAGCCTTGATTGTACATATTTTAAGCCTAATGAAAATACTGTTGCAACAATAAATCGCAACGCTGGACGTTCTAATAGACAGCGTTTCTTCGCTGTTATAAAAGTAATTGCACATCAGTGAGAAGGGATGTCGTGATTGGCCAATGTAGAGAATAACACCCTAAAGCAAAGCGTTTCCCCCTTACAGACGCACGTGGCACTACACAGCACTTTCGTATACAGATCTTTGTGTACATTTCAGTGAAAGCAATACAGAGCAAAGCAAGCGTCTTGCACATTGGTCACATCTGGAGAGCATTGATGTTATTGGGCAAGCATTATGTCGCCAAGCAAATGTGCTCTTTTTTAGTCATGAAGTTAAATGCAACTGCATTGTTTATTTCCCATTCAAACGTTTATTTGACAACTATGCTTAGTAGGACTGGAGTTTGGGCACAAGCGGCTGCACACGAAGATCAGTCAGGAATTACTTTCATTCTCGGCAGCGCTTGCATCACAAGCTAGGAACGTGTAAACGACGTATCGTACAGTGTGCCCCCTGAACTTACTTATTGACTGAGATGAAAAGGTAAAAATTCTAATCATAATAAAATCCTTGTTGTGCAGCGTTACGTTTTGTCTTTAACTTGTCTCGCCTAGTTCTCGATGAAGAGGCCTCTGTTCAAAAGGCCCTTCTCCGGATACTAGGTTTACGACTCGAGTAAAGGTTACCGTAAAACCATGCGCTTCCTGGCGTCCTTATTCAATTCGGAACAGGAAATGGGAGGAGGTGTTGTCCTTAAAAGGAAACCGCGTTGTTAAAACACTTTACGGGTTCCTCTAAACGACAGTGGAGACCGTAACACCTGCGACCAACGTGTTCACCTTACTGCATTTCATTATCCCCTCCGTTTATACACGGTAGTATTTTGTGTCTGTTGATTACGAGGGGATTAACGGCATTCCGCGCGCGTGCCCCTGAAAACTTGTCCCAGGTCCAGCATTATTTGCATGCGTTATATGCTGTCATGATTTGAGCCACACAGTTTATGATACGGCTTTATGGGATGGGAGGCAGGAGCAGGAATTGGAAAGCGCCTGCAGTTTCTGAAAGCAGTCAAGTGTAAAGCATTTGCAGCGATGGGAATGATGCCTTTATTCGTACGCGAAGTCTAGGCACTGCTAATACTGTTGTGACAGGCTGTTTTACTCCATTTTAAAGGGAGTGCTATAAATTGTGGCGTTGATGTTGGTCGTACTTTTCTTTCCTTTATGTGTGCGTACGTATAAATATGGTCTAAACGCACACAAGTACTGCCCTTCACCGGTAGAGTATGTTAAAACCGTACTCAGTCTGACAAGTCGTTTGCAAATCATTCTGCCACATTCTCCCTTTCGATGTCCACCTTCTTGCGTTGTGGCGCTGATACTGTGTCGTTGGTTTTTGGCTCCCAACGGTGATCATATTCGCCCTTGGTGTCTTTGTTACCAACTTGTAGATTCCAGCCTCAGAACTTTTTATTTGGATCGTGATAACGTGTTCTCGATCTTAAACATGGTATCTAAGCTGTACGTCTATACTGTCTCCCCCGACAACTGTGACGTCCTTTCCAAATACACTTCGACTTTTTTTTTTTTTTCAAGAATCCGTAGCGTTGAACGTCATCTTATAGCATGCTTGGACTAAACAATGTATGACCCTTGCAGCTGTTCGTTATCCGCGTTATTACTGGCCAGCTCTCAACGAAGTGTGCGTTCACCACTGCACAGTCATGCCTAGCCGATATGAGAGTTTTCTGGTTAAGCCTGGATTAGAAAAGAACACTTAGCAGCCCATTGGTTCTTCTAATATTCCGTAGAGCTCAGATACATCAAGTAGCAAACAAACTCGCGAAGTTTTCTCAGGTACGAAAAATACATTGCCTGTTACTATTGCACAGACATCTCCCGCGTTGCTACTACCAATGGGTTCACGGCATATCGGAATCATTACGCTGAGCCTCCCAATATGAACCACACACTCCAACCTATTTTTCCCTCAACAAATATAAACTAACAGTAATTGGTTGCTTTACGCTTTCAGGCAAGTATAAACATCAACAACAGTGTAATCTGTCGAGGGTGTCTTTGTCCTAACATGGCCGCTAAGAAATCGGCAGCGCGTCACCTTCTGTGACAACTGCAGGACGTGCGCGCCACATGAGCCAATTTCTATGACGTATGCAACGCATTACTGCAGCGCTGTCGATCCCGAATCAAATGAACAATACTTATAAAACACTACCATGTTCCCATCACTGTACCTTGACGTCAGAAAAGCAAAATTAATTTCCTCCCTCTCCCTTCCCTCCTCCCATTTTCGGTTTACATTTTGTCATTTTTCTAACGTATGACGAGGTAGTGGAACGACATTGCCTCCTAATATCCTAGAAGCATGAATCTGAGCTAAATCGAAACAGCATTGTGTAGCCTACTCATGTCTCGTCCAGATGATTTATTGGTTTCTTTCAAAAGCGACTTCGTTGCCATTATCAATACAGCAGGACCTTGGTAAAGAAGTTACGTCGCTTTCTCCCGTTTTGTCTTCGATCCACGTCAATTTTTGCGGAAGAAAAAAACGCCACATACAGATGGAGTTATATATAGATGTCGTTTTGATATTTCCCAGTTGGATGGCCAACACTATATATAAGATGCCTTGATACGGTTGCTATAAGTCAGGACGTCGATTATTGTATTTTGTATTAGCTTGCTCCTCGGTACCTCACGTTTCCGTCATATTCTCTAACGACAAGAAGTAATATAAACTACTTTCCCCTTTTCGTGTGTGTGCCATTCAACGTCAGCGGCTAATGTTCACATACACGGCATTGCTTTTCTGGCCGCGCTGAAGAGTCCTATATATCCGTGACGTTGCGTCGCTTGAGGCACCCGTGAGCCGGAAAGTCAAACAAACTCTCTTTGATGCATGTGAATCCCTGTTGCTGTCAGAACTCATCATCTGGCGCTCGCAACTAGCATCCATCGGTCTTGCTCGGTCGGGCGGAGTTGTTATCTGGTTTCTAGAGTAAGGGTACTACACGTGTAAAGGGGCCTACCTCCGAGTAGGTAGCTCCCTTACCTGATGACAATACACACGGTCTTGCTCTAATCCCCTTGTATCGTAATCTTCGGTCATCGTATCAGTGTACTGTGGCTGCCGTCTTAAATGACTTTGACAAGGCTGAGAACCATACACCCGCCTCGGCCATTTCATGCCTCCAGCAAAAGATGTCGCGATGGAGGAACGGGCCAGGAGCAGAACGCTGGTATCAAGCCAGCGTTAATTTCATTACTCAACGGGCTGTAAGCGAAAAGTTAAACTGGAAAATGAAAAAGTAAAACGAAAACAGGGTCTTCCATTATTCATTGTGTATATAAAAAGCAAGAAACCAAGTAAGTTATCATTTTCTTAAGGCAACCATATTTCATCTGCATTCTCCATTCTGTTAGCTTGGCACGATGACAACTTAGTCGATCTCGTGGCGCCAACGCCGTGCGTTGCTCTTCAAAGGAAATGATATTGAAGTTGATTTTCGCCTCTGGACATCTTAAAGCCTTTCTTCGATGCACTTTGATTTCCCTTGCGGAGTATCGCACTTACCATCATCTCCTACATTCACTACGAAGCGCCTGGAAATCCATTTCTGAACATTTGGAGAGTCTTTTTCATTCTACCCGCATTCATTCGCGCTAGTCTATCTTTTTCATTCGACATTGCGCGCATAATCCCTCACGAATCCTAAATGGACTTCGCTCTCTTTGCAGTGTTTGGTCTCGAGTATTTCTGTTGCGCAGATTGGGTTACGGAAATGTTCACGGGTTCCCACAGCACTACGACAGGGAGGAAATTACAGAGAGCAAACTGCCTGCCCGCATCGTGTCGTCTTGTGTGCTTGCACACTGTATCAATTTGCCTAACTTTTCCCGTTCACTTAGCTGATGTTTCCTTAGAGATGGATCTCAGCAGTCGGTTGCAGTCCTGCGTTCCGGCAGACTTGAGTAAGGTGACGATTACTCGAATCGTTAATACCGGCTGGTGATTAAGAAAAGGCAGTCCCTTTCTGTAAGGATGTCGGGCACCGTCAGCGAGGATACTGCCATCTTGTCAGCCTTCTCGTTTATTCATATCTCTCAATGACCAGGGATCCATGTGAATAGAATCTGCAGATTGTTGGTGGAATAGCTGCATGGAAGAACTGCAATATCTCTGCTAAATCTCTGTGGATTGAATTGGCTTCTTACCCGATACAGAAAACGTGACTCAGTATTCCGCAGATGAGTTCAATTGTGAAATAAAATGTTTAATTTGCTGTACCTATAGTGCCATTTTTAATGCCTAAATCGATATTTTTTGTGCCCTTCGTTGCCGTGGTGTTGAAAGCACACAATGATTACTTTCTAACATCTCTTATACGCCGCACCTCTTTCAACGCAATGATGCAGTAGGTCCTGCGGAAAATGTACCCGCGGTGACTGCAGCTTAACGTGCACTTTACCGCGGATCGCCGCAGAAATTTATGCTATCAGGAAAAGTACGCACGGAATGCAAAGATTAGTTTCGCGTACTGTCACAGTGACTTAGTTTCACAACAGGCTTTGAAAGTGGAGCCGCTAGGTACTCCTCTTCTCCCACAGTCTTTTTGTCTTTACGCACTCTAGTCCGTTTGTGTACTGCTGGTTCATCCATCGAGTCACTTTGCAAGGGTAAATAGAGGAGTCGAAGAACGGGGTTCCAGTCCGCGTTCATTACGGGCATCGGTTGTCCCACAGCCAGTGAGTGCATTCCGGGGTAGTACTGTGCCGCAGGAAGTGCTTTTGTTCTATCATAACTCAGTCCTTTGGTCTTAGCCGCTAAGGAAAATAAGAAGAGCCGCTTTGACAGTGTTTTATGTCGCGTTATCGAGGTTTGCGTGTGTCAAACAAGACTGCGGATACATGCGTGCTGGTTGAATGTTCGCAAGTGCTATAGTTTGTTTGCCGGGTAATGAACGAACCATTATTGACATCACAATATGTAATTAGAAAACCGTTAAATTTCACGGAAGATCAGCGGTTCTATCCCTCATCGCTGAGTATATTAGAAGGGGTAAACGCACGCAGGCTGATAATGATGATAAAGTAATACGACGCACACACACAAAAAAAGAGAAATATAGTATATATACACAAGTTGTTTTTACCGCATTTCTTTGTTCCTGAAATAATGATAAGCTTATTATTGAAAATAGCCATGGGTACGTATGCAGTCAGCGAGGGAGTGACAGGGGATGACAGCCGCTTTCTTCCTTATCAAATATTTAAGAAACTGTTTTTAGACGTACTTCTATAAAAGTAATAATTATTGCAAAGTCATATAAATAAACGATATTAACGTATCGTTTCCAATATGCCATATTACAAGCTCATTTCTCATGTCAAACCATGTAGATGGAATTCCATGTAAAGGGGTTCCATTGCAAGACCCAACTCGTTTCAGACAGTCTTGCACCATGATGACACAAGGATTTCTATCTAGATGACCAATCAATATGATTATCCGTTTGAACCTACAACGTTAGGCGATCGTTCCGCTCGCCACCTTTCTCTGCCAAAAAGCAGTTGTCTGTTCACCATAACTGCAGCACAAGTACCATGTTCCATTCCTCGCATAATGTGGGAAACGCAGAAAAAGTCAACCGCACTTTTCCAGAAGTCTCTTGCATGAGATCGTTCAGAGAGTTCTTCATCGGAGAGAAGCGACGCCTAACTCAATTACATGTCACTTACTACTATACGCGTCAACTGTGATGACTTGGTGTTATGACCAGTTCTTGATGGCTGAGGAACATCCTTCCCGCCCCCTTGTGAGCGAGTACGTCTTTTACCCTTAAATTCCTCTCGCCTGACGCCACAGGCGTGCGCGGCGGAAGCGGCAACCACTGCTGCCGCACCTATTTGTGCCGGGCAATTAGATTATTTTTCTAATCGCGTTCGGCTGGCGTGAAGGCTGGCTCAATTAGAGGAATACGCTAGCTAATTGCAGATTGGCTACGCCTTTGGCAGGCGTCGCTCGGGTCGCTTCTCTCCGAGCCATTCGCATCTCCTCTCTCTCTCTCTCTCTCTCTCTCTCAAGAATCCCACGTTGTGTCTGTCGGTAGCCTCGCGCTCATGCGTATGTAATGCCAGCCCGTTGATTTGACCAGGGGCCACTTTCGTAGAAGTCTAACTAAGCTAGTCTTTTTACGTTCCTACTTCCTCGTGGAAAGAAGCGACTCGCTCAAACTTGAATAACGACCGTTTTATCCGACAAGCTTTTAACGACACAGAGTTCGTTTTACAGAGTTATCTCATTTGTACTACCTGGCATAGCGTTAATTTGCGAAGAATGAGGATTTGTGTCTCGTAATGATCGAACAGACCAGGGGCGTAGCCAGAATTTTGTTTCGG
>JARGYV010099555.1:0-15343 GCA_029532675.1 Ornithodoros moubata
ACACAGACTGTGATCGTACGTTGCAGATAAAACATTACGATTACAGTACGATTTCATATCATATCGCATCAGAGAACGCACTATTATTTTTTACCATGACCCCTTGACAATACAGAGCAAACAGCGCTCTATTTTTTTATCAGAATCAACAAGACAGCTTTAAAGGGCCCGTGACATCTGGGTGTGCCAAGGGAGCGTTGACGTCACAGCCATTCTCCTCCCGAGGGCAAGGAGACGCCGCCCGACGCTTTACGGAGTGCTTAATTTAAAAAGAAACAACTCGGCCAATCATAGTGAAACTTTGCAGGAATGTTTTATATTTTACCCCCTTCAATATTCAAGCAAAAAATCATCAAGAAAAATTTGTTGTCCCGGGCCTTTAACCTTTAACTTATCTTATTTTTTTATTCTCCTGAATAGTGTCAGAAATTTAGCGACGGGCTTAAACGAACGTATCTGATACGTGTGTTGAGCGATTACAGTTAGCTCCGCAGCTAGCGCAAGCACGCTGTCACGTGCTTTTCGAACCCTTTAAGCCTTAAACGTTATCCGACTCAAAACAAATTGATTGTATATGAGAGAGAATGAAAAATGTTTTAGATTCTGTGGCATGACTGCCGACAACAATCAACTGACATTATTATCAGTAAGAGTATTGGTGCACGGAAGGAGGTATGCAGAAGTAGGTAAAGTTATGAAATGAAAGACACGTCTATAAGCGAATAGCAGGAATGTGTACTTTATTTTCATTTACATATGCAACAAATAATGCAAAAGTCAATAGATAAATTAAATTGTCTATTCGTCGTACTCTATATCACATGTTCCACAGGACTAATACTTGTGGCGTGGTGAACTAACTGCCAAGAAAGGTGTGTTTCTTTTCTCCTGGTACAGCTTCAAAAGCCATACCACGTTATCAAAAGAGCACAAAGTATGTTATTTTCAAAGACTCCATGCATTCTCTTTTTAATGGTGATAAGCAAGAGGCAACAGAAATAACATGCACACGGCAGCAACAGCAAAATACAAAGTTAACAACCTTTAGGCAGGCTAAGTACACTGCATGGAATATCAGGTGCCAAGTAACAATATTATTTACAAGGTACATCCACAACATCAATTATAAAGCACAGCATTTACAAGACAAGGCTAACTTCATCATCGGACAAGAGGCTCGATTTTTATACTGAACCGTAAACAACAAAACAGCCATCATGCAGGCGTCAGAGGGTGAACAGGATGACAAAGAAGTGACGCCACCCCTGCTGTGCTTTTGTCGGGCTCTGCTGACTTACTCATTTTCCCTAAGAGTCTGCTGCTGCTGCGGTTCTCTCAGAGTCTTAAGGAAAGAAGGTACAGGCTTTTGCTGCAGGTGACCGAGATGGAACAATGTGCAGAGTACGTCCCTCAAGTGCGCGGGAACACTTGTGGACAAGCTCCGGGGCCGAGAGCAGCCAGCGGAATGCAATCGAGGGGGCAGAGAGCCCCTTCGAAGAGGTCATTCTAACAGGGCGCCGGAGTCCTGTAGCAGGCCTTGAGACACGGCTTCCCTTTCCAACTCCATCAGCTGCCTACATGGGTGCAAGCAGGACATTCGAGTAGTACAGATGCGCCTCTTTTGCAACAAACTAGAATTACTTTCGTTATAGTACAAATTGCATTGTACCGAAAGGAGCCTGGTAGGACCTCAACACAATAGCAATGCCTAGGGCAGCCCCATGAAAGCAATTACAGCTATTGCCATATGTATAAATTTTTTATTGGAAACAAACAAAGTTGGTCATTTCTTATCCATTGTGACACAATGTTCCATACTACCTACTATAGGGATACTACGTGCTCATGTATATTCTTGTGGGAGCCTACCTCTAAGAACATTTATCGTATCAAATACCTGTTGCGCTGCTAGCAATCTAGCGACAACAGTTGTATAATCAGTCACTATCAATGCCTCAAACATCTTCGCCGCAAACACTGTTCACAGTCACTACTTCCGTGAGACCTTAGGTACTCATCCGATCCTTCTCCATGTCAACATAGCCTTCAGAGTTGAGGTAGTGTTATGCAACACTGTGTGCACCCAAGGTTGACCAAGCTTTGGATGTAGCTGTCTCGGCAGCATTTTCAGAAAACACAAGCACTATCGAACAAAAAGCTTCTATCACTGTCTTACTTGAACGGGCTAAACAGGGTGATATTCTTTTTCTTTAGAACGAGGGGCTGGCCGGTACATTGTTTCGTTGTTGCAAGAGATGAAATAGTACTGTTTGCTATAGAGTCCAGGCGGGGTGCAAACTATTGCATTTCACCACAAATTTCATTAACTTGCGTATCATTATCACAAGGTTCAGCTGTACTAGTATGAGGTCTCTGTGATACTTTGTGCTGTTAAGTCAGCACAAGGTTTAGTGTTCTTAAACACAATATTCTCACCACAGTGCTGCCACGGCAGAAATATTAGCTTACCTTCGTAATCTAATCACCTTTGACCGAAGCTCCTTTTCACGTTCTTTAATCTCTGATACAGTCACCCAGGCTTCTTGCTGTGGGGTTTGGTCGTACACCCACCGAAGATACATACTGGGCCACAAGACCTGCAACATGATTTAAAAAGATAATTAGTAAGAAAAACAAAATAGGAAAGTGGTGACATACCAGGCTCTGTGGTGCAACAGAAGGCCATATCACCTGATTGTTTGGATCATACATGGGATTCAGAAGTGTAGGTAGCACTTCAGGACGATTAACGTAAGACCTGCCAGGCAAAGAATATAAATCTAATGTAATATACAAAATATCATTACGACAAAGTTCTGTCATTTTACTGTTCTACGAGGAGAAGTCAAAATTTTAAATGTGTAAGCGAAATAAATAAACAACACACAGACCGTGTCACTGTAGCACCACTCATCATCACATGTGTGGTCATTGTATAATTACAATTACTTCTCTCAGAAAGTGGTGGTTGCAAGCTAAAAACTAATTGTACTTGTACATGGTACACGTTCAGTTTCGATTTCCGTATAGTCCCGCCTCGTAAAAGTAATCATGTAAAGCCTAAGGTTGTACGCAAGTACAGCCTTAGAGCTCTTAGAGCTCTGCTGCCGTGGTAGATGTGTGATCCAAAGTTTGTGTGGAGTATGGTATGAAGTATAGGTGTGATTGGTCAAAGTATGTGGAAACAAGCACCTCAAATAATGTTGTCTTCATATTGTTTTACAGTACCTTACCATGTTAAATTTTTTTTTTTCGAAAAGTATCACTTGTTTCATCACCTTGCTTACCATAGGGACACTGTCTTCTGAGGCAGTTTGAGCTCATACTTCTCTTTTTCATTATCAGCAATAAATGTACCTGGAAGCAGTGTATATAAATAAAAATAAAGTTGAATACGTTTCATCAAATTCCTGACAAACATTCTACTCGAACTCTAAAGCAGTTACTTTGTAAGGCATGAACGCAAGAAATATTTCCTTAAGATATCTTGCAACAGTTAAATATCAAAGCCCCACCCTGCGAAGCCACAAATTTTGTGAGCCTACAATATTATAAATAATTACTTGCAGCAAGCTCTGATGACACATCAGTCAATACCAAACATTTCACTGCCACATTTCACTTTAACCACATTGTTTAACATAGTCTGCAATTCATAATAAAACAAAAATTATCCCCATGATGATGACAGCGTAAAATACAGGACAGTCTACCTGTGTACTCACCGAAAGAAGAGGCATACGAATGTTCAAACAGCAGGATCAAGAACTGCTCGCTGAATTCAAAAGAGCATGCAAACTGCTGATGGATCTGCGAGAAAAAGGGAGAAAAAAAAAGTGGGAAATAAGACACCTTTCGAAAACCCTTGTTTTCACTGAACAGACCCTTTCCCTCAAGTCTTGCAGAGTAGCAGATATGCTTCTGTTACTCATTTCTTTTTGTTTCACAACATCCACTGTCGAAGAGGTGCATCCCAATTATTGTAATGGTATTACCGCTACCTTGTTACTCTTCCAATTATGAGCTATGAGTGAGGAACAGTAGAACGATATCAAGGTTTATTCCCACTTTGCCACTACATGTATCAGCTAGGACAAAAAAAAACTGCCAGAAAAAATAAAAAAAGTGCATGTATGTGCACCTTATAGTAAATGAACGTGCGTGTCTGGTTTTTGCAGAGGGGTATGAAATGTGAAAAATGCTTGCACATGAAAGAGAACGGCTTCTACAGAATGCAATGCATCTACGGACCTGGTATACACAGTCCAAGAAGACTAGAAAGGATGCACTCTGGTCACGGGTCCGCATTGACGCCGGCGCAAAGGCTCCGTGGAAGCAGCGGGTACCAAAGGGGTGTCCAGCCTGGAGCCATTCTTGCTCTATGAGAGCTTCAAAGCCTCTCACAGTTCTACAATCAGGATCCAAGATCACTTGGGCCAGTGAGCAGATTTGCAGTGTGGAGTCCGTGCCTTCCGAACCGTGAACCAGCACAGATGCCTCTGCAACAATATACATGTGGAGGGAATATAATGTGGGAGAATAGACACTGATCTTGACTGCAATGCTGAAGCATGACCTCATCATGTTCACAAAGCATGGTGCCACTGTATATAAGTAATGCCAAAAACCTGCAGCGGTGAATGCTTGCACTTTTATATACCATGGTGCACCCTTAGCTTAATAAATGTGAAGCTTTCAGACAGATTCAAAACAATCTCAACCTCAAGTCAGCATAAAAGCACAAAGAGCAGTCACCAACTTCACCTACCGTCTTGGTCTAGGCATTGAGCAACAAAGCAGGCACATCCGAGGACATCCTTGATGTGGCTCAGCCATCCTGAAGACTCCAGACGGGATAGCCACTTGTCCACGCTCACACCAGTGTCACTTGAGGCTGCAAATGCACCAAAGGCTTGTGCGTCTTGCTACTATAACTTTTGGCACATTTAACCAAGCAGACTGCATTCCTGCACACAGTTGTCACTGTACACAAGCAGAAAAAACATTATGTATGATACGTCAAGGTCTTGTTTCCCTCAAAGCAGAAATACATGGCAGAACAGTACTCCTGTTTTGCTGCTGTTTCATGCTAGTATCATACATAAGTGAGTCAACTGCAATGCATAAGCTGCCAGCAACAGTCTGTAACTTTGTGAAACGTATCTTTCTTATGCTCCTGCAGACAATGTTTATGTCATTCATTACTTTATAGTAACTTGAACTGTGCTTCTCATTACATTACACCCTCGTAAGACCTAATTTCTGATAGGTGAATTTTTGCTCCTATAATTGTTCTTGTTAAAAATAGAATGCAACTGCATTTTACAAGATATTGGTAAAGTAGAACCAATAAATTGGACAACAAGCCAGAACTGTGGTGTAAGCTAGTCCACAGCACAGCAAATGAAACTTGTGCACCCACGACTTTCTCCCTGTTTGCATCACCTCTTGAAAACAGTCCCTTCTGTGATATATAATGCTTTCGACACAGTTGTCTGCAATAAAGAGTGTGCATGTGAATGATCCTCCACCAACACTGTAGCAACTGACAGAAGTGGACATGTACAAAAGGTGGTTGGAAGACATGTTTTACTTAATTCGTAGTTTCGTTTTCAGTTTTCAACCTGGTGTCCTGTTGTCAGATCATGCACCATGCTGCATAATCAATGCCCAGACCAAAGTAATGAAGACATGGGCGAGTTCCTCAAATTAGAGGTGACGTGAAAGGTTAATAAGTAAAGACTGATCAAATGCATTGCGACCACTCATCACTAGTGATGAATTAAGTATATGTACAAAAGTATAAGTTATAAAGTAGGTATCTATAGATGATTTCACCATGTTGCTTGTTCTTGCACTCTTTGGTGCTTCTTGGCTGTGTGTCCTTTATGGCACAGGTCTCAAAGCAGGCACTGCCACAGCACCGCCAAATGGGACTAAGACACATAAGACCCACAATTTTTGCGATGCGCATTGCAAAATGCTCGGAGACAAGTCTCAGGAACATCTCAGTGGTACTTCGTTTGTAACAAGGGCAGCTCAACCTGTAGACAGCCTGTTGTTTAGATCTGTTGTTTACTCATAACCTTGAGCAAAAAATAAACAAATAAATAAGTACTAAACAAAACAAAGAAGTATGTGAGGGTGGTTTCTACGAGTAATTCAAATTTGATTTTTCATCACATGTCACCCTGGCAACCAAAACAGCATCCACTGATGTGCAGGAACCAGCACAGCCCAAGACTCTTAGTCTTTTAACAGTCAGTTACATTCTTCCATATGTGAGCGAGTTCCCCACAGTCAGCTGTGGACAGCAGTTAATGCTATTTACAGTAATGCAGGAATTCAAATGCAGCCTGTTAGGTGATATGTAAATGTCATGCATTTCAGACATAAGAGAGCCCATCAGCAAACAAGGGCCACATGTCTGCATATGAAACATTCCAAGTAAGCCCTTACACTGACACACAGGCTACCACACAATAAAAATTTACCACAGAATTTCATTTGTGCAACCAAAACCGAAACAGAATTAGGAAAAACAAGCAAAACTGCTGCACAATCAGGACAAGGTAACAAAAAACCGGGGAACCCAATGTAACGAAACGACAGTTACGTATGCGATATGTGAGTGCATCAAGCAGGTTGACACAGTGCAAAGGGATTTCACCGGAGCAGTTACGGCAACTTGCCTTTCAGTCTTGACATAAATGGCAAACTGCTCATTAGTGCCACTGCCCCATTTGGAGTACTGCCTGAACCATCATTTACAGGGTAGATCTCTTTGAAGATTCAAGGGGGGAGAAAAAAAGTATGGCACATGTCAGTCTTTTGCTTCTTTTTCCTTTTTTGGAGCACACAACATGCTTGTTTGCAGCTTTCAATTACAAGAAGCACTAGTATGTTGCTATGCAAGTCCCATTCTATAAAATAAGTGAGAACCATGAACACAAAAAGGCAGGTGTGCTAAGCATTCCAGAAGGCAAACAGAGATTCAACATCCCTTGGCAGTCCTAACCTGTGCACCTGAGACAGCATGCCTCCATATCATTGCTGTGGACAAATCACACAACTGACAGTCTATCCTGCTGTAAGTGCACTCTGTTGGGAGATACACAATGTAGGTTTTTTTCAAAACTTAGAAGCCCGCTCTGCAATGGGAAACTTTTCTTCAAAATATAACCATGCAAGTTCTATGTGTAACCATGTAAGTTAGGCCTGCAACATCAGTCATGTGGCCACCACACCCGTTTTTTCCTCAGATATCACCATCAAATACCAGAATGGAAAGCTGTGGTAGCTGTTATATGCTGAATCCCACTGGTGAATAGGAGCAAAGTGCAAATGTAAGTGCATGGAACCCTCTGCACTGTGCGGTATACTGCACAGTATTTTAAAGAAAAGCCTGCATTGGGCAGAAGGAACCGTAAGAAACCCCGCGACACTTTATAACACTGTCAGAGCACCTGCAATATGCCCTACCAGTACACGAAGCTGCAACAGAGAGGTTAGGTAACACTGATTGAAAGGGAGACCTTGGGACTAGCTTAAGCCACAAAGCAAAGTACTAAAGCAGCAACAATAATGCCCGAATTAGAATAAAGAGAATCTTTTGATAGTTTTCATGGCAAGAACCTCTCGCTCTTATGCACAGTTCATGTTCTACACGCAGCTTGTACTGAGCAGGTTTATCTCATTCCTTCTTTTGTCACTTCAAACACACATTTTCGTAAAACAGTGTACATATATATACATTCCCGACATATGTGATAGACATTCAACTTTACTGCAGGGCAGCATGTGCTGTAACCTGATACAGCCTGTCTTAAATATGCGCCTCATCAACAACTAGCATATCCTCTCAAAGCATGTAATAATTGTAATACTTGCAATTGGCTGGTTACACGTTGCACCTGTCATGAAGCAATGGTAGTATTTCACAACACAGTACACCGGGTAACAACAGAATAATCACAAGTAGTTTCGCATCAAACATCAGCTTCGAGAGCACTTCTAATGTGCCATACTTACAGCAGTTAGCGGCTAAAATAAAATTCCTGTGCAAGTTAACGACGTTTGCTTAGTCACTTTCTTCTCTCTGTACCTACATCAAAAGATGAAATGTGAGACGCTCACCTTCAATAAGTTTAGATAGGGAATCAAGTAAAGCAGAATATCGTTCAATGGGCTTGTGGAGCCGCCTCCAGAGAGGGTAGTGCACTTCAGGCTCGAAGCCTCCTCCTGTTGAAAATGTGAAGCTAGCGTTATGTAATTTACATTAATATTGGGATATGTTTAAGAATATTAACATAACACATGAAACGATATGTAAGAGCAAGATTGCAAACATTACAAAACAACTGCACACATTTGTGTACACATCCCAGATAGATTCTACGAAAGCCCCTTCACATTACTACACTGAAGTTGGAAACCTTTAAAAGATTTACCTTTGGTTCTAGCTATTTGAGCATAATTTGGTGTTCTTGTATCAATGATGTAGCCTTTCTTGCCACTTCCGAGCACTGCGTGCAAGAGGGCCTCATCTTCCTTGCTTCTGCGCATCGAGGTACCCACCATAGGCTGGCTGCTCCTCAACAGGGCTGGCTGGAAAAAGAGTGCCTCTTACATTGCAGTGACAACAAAGTTTAAGCAGATTTACTTTGCCTTTCCTATGAAAGTAACTCAGCACAGGAAATCGGCCTTGGTATCTGAAGGCGGCAGATCCCATAAGGGTATTGTCCTCTATAGACTTGGGTACGATCAGACGTTCTGGGTATGACGGGCACACCTACGAGCGTATGTTACAAGAGTATAACGTTTGCTACAAAGAGGAAAAGCCGTGAAGTAATACCTACAGCAAAGTCCTTATTTACTTGGGAGATTCTCCAATCATCCGTTAGCAATTTTATCCTGGCAAAGTTGTTCTCTATGCTGAATGCTGTCCAACCGTCTTCCATGATGTCGAAGAGGGCACGGTGGAACAATGGGTAATACCATCTGTTTTCTGCATGGGAAAAGATTTGAAATACGAGCAAGCATTGACTGGAGAGAGAGAACAAAAATTCTATTTCGCACAACAAGTTCACGAAGGGCTCAGAATATTTCTAGCCCACCACTCGTTGCATAGGTAAATTTTCATATATGCGAGTTTATTACTAGCACACACAGCAATTACAGTATGTTTTGGCCACCGCCCTAGCATTGATGACACAACGATTTTTTAAGGACGATGTGTGTGCAACATTCATGAATTTTGAATGAAGTATTTTGAGAGTCCATTAAACTGTGTGTTGGCACAAGCAAAGAGAATTTGGCTACTCCTATGTTCCTGCCACATTGTCACTAACGGTATTGACAGGACTTGCCAGCTCAAGCTTTAAAAATTGAACTTCAGTGAATAGTTGCCTCGCGACGTAAGGCAACCAAGTACATATGTAACTAATTATACAGAAACTTCAACGAAATCTGAATGCCTAGAAATTCTATAACTGCATGGACCTTAGACGTGTGTACGTGCCATTCTGGTTACCTAGGTTCGAAAGACACTCGATGGAACTGGCAACGTTGTTGCATTCTTCCACGCCAGTGATGTCGAGCTGTAAGATTCGGAAATCCTTGCACTTTAAGAACAGTGAGCCGGAAAACGCTCCAATACGGCGATCCACAGCATCGACCATTCGGTGTAGTAACTGGAAGCGAGATACAGTGAAGAATTCTTTAAACGATCGACTAGTTAGATTGCATGAAAATACTAGAGATACGCGAACAGCGTTGTGTTCGACTTGGAAAACATGCGACAACACATGCTCACCCACAGTTCCTCATCACCATCTTTGCGGGACGAAAAAATTAGGTGGTGGCTGGTAATGCACAGCGTTCCCTCAATGCTACTGCACAGAGGTCTATGGAGAGTCACTCTGTCCAATTTGGGCGTTTTTATTAAGTCAGCAAATTCCATTTTGTAGCGGCTATCGTCCTATCGCCAACAAATAATCGAGTCAGCCCTCATTGAAACGTTGCACATGTCTGAGCACACACGGTAAAATAAACGTTCTCCAGCGCAGGTTTGTTTCGCGGATAATTTGAAACTTTTTTTTTTCAGCAACGACGTGCGCTATTCAACATGACAGTCAAAGGCGCCTAAAAGTTAACGCCCCATTAAGAATAGACTGCTCAGCCGCAGACACCTCTTCGCCATTTTGAATGTTATTTTTATATGGATTGTACCGGCTCATTGTCGGCTCACTGTTCCAACCTTGCGGTCGAGCTACCGGCTTCGAGCTAACTGAAACCGAAATTGAAGTAAGATGCTTAGGAGAATGATAAAAGCGGTCCAGCAGTATTTTACTTTACTTGTTTTGCTAGTTTAATGTAAATTTCCCCATCAGACACTTGCGTTCGTATATTCGTATGCATTATTCGTATGTACTGCCTGCGCTCTTCGTGTTATATGTGCGCAGACGATCGTGAGACGAAGAGCCAGTTAGCAGACGATACAGTTCCGCTCTCCGTGCAGTCGCATATGAGAGGTAACTTATGCAAGTTTGTTGTTCATGTGTTGTTATTCGACACATTATTGTATCGTTATTATTTAACTACACAAAAAGTGATACAATGCTCAGTCTTTATGTGAAACGATGAGGGCATGGCAATGTGCCATGGCAGAAGCCAGTGGCGCAGCAGCTCCAAAATTCGTGTTTGTGTGTGTGTGTGTGGGGGGGGGGGAGCGAGAGAGAGAGCGTTTACCATGTGTACCCATAGCATACCATAGCATAGCATGCCCCACCACCCTCGCTAATCGCGCATCAAAGGAAGCTCTCACTGGGGAAACACTTGTTGGCTCGAGTATTGTCGTCTCACCTAAACTCCTCGAACACGTTTCATGTAGACTCCAAAGCGCATGTGAACACTGTTAAAAACTATTGATATCCTTTGAGTGTAGTTCGGATCGCATACACGAATTGTGTGCTACCGCACGTTGGGTATATCAACTTGCGTGACGCAGCTTCTGGTACTTCCCGAAGATAAGATGCATGACACTTCCTATACATTTTTAGCTACAGCAAGCATTACGACATACAACGCTACGTCGCAGTCGTATTGTGATCTCCGACAGCCTGCACCATTCGAGTTAATCCTCATCGTGGAAAAAGATTTTACACACTAGGGCTCGATCAGTTTTCTGCTACAAGGCTACCCCGTCGGTTACCACGTGTAAGCAGCAATTGTGTAGCAGGAATTCACTTGAAAGTAACTCCTGCTTTCGTAAGTGCTACGCAGATTTACTTGACTTGTTACTCTTGTCTCTAAGAGTATACAATTGCTGTTGTGCCTCGCGTGTGTTCTCTTTTACTATGTGTGCTAATAGAATGCTTAACACAAATTCTCTTGTAGCTAATACTCCACCTTTGGTAAGCAGTGTACCTCTTCTGGCATAATCATTATAATTTTTACTTTTTTCGGACTTATTTTGGCTGGCTGGCACTACGCTGTGTATTTGTGCTGTGCTTCTCGTGTGTTCTCTTTTACTATGTGTGCTAATAGAATACTTAACACAAATTCTCTTGTAGGTAATATTCCACCTTTGGTAAGCAGTGTACCTCTTCTGGCATAATCATTATAATTTTTACTTTATTCGGACTTAGTTTGGCTGGCTAGCATTACGCTGTGTATTTGTGCTGTGCTTCTCGTGTGTTCTCTTTTACTATGTGTGCTAATAGAATACTTAACACAAATTCTCTTGTAGGTAATACTCCACCTTTGGTAAGCAGTGTACCTCTTCTGGCATAATCATTATAATTTTTACTTTTTTCGGACTGAGTTTGGCTGGCTGGCATTACGCTGTGTATTTGTGCTGTGCTTCTCGTGTGTTCTCTTATTACTATGTGTGCTAATAGAATACTTAACACAAATTCTCTTGTAGGTAATACTCCACCTTTGGTAAGCAGTGTACCTCTTCCGGCATAATCATTATAATTTTTACTTTTTTCGGACTTAGTTTGGCTGGCTGGCATTACGCTGTGTATTTGTGCTGTGCTTCTCGTGTGTTCTCTTTTACTATGTGTGCTAATAGAATGCTTAACACAAATTCTCTTGTAGGTAATACTCCACCTTTGGTAAGCAGTGTACCTCTTCTGGCATAATCATTATAATTTTTACTTTTTTCGGACTTATTTTGGCTGGCTGGCATAACGCTGTGTATTTGTGTTGTGCCTCTCGTGTGTTCTCTTTTACTATGTGTGCAAATAGAATGTTTGACACAAATTCTCTTGTAGGTAATACTCCACCATTGGTAAGCAGTGTACCTCTTCTGGCATAATCATTATAATTGTTACATTTGCCTGACTTAGTTGACTGCTTTAGTGCGTACCTCTGTAATGACACTTACATTTTCTTGGCACGCAGGGTAATTACTTCCTGTAGAAGTTAGTAGTCGGCCTTGAGTAAGTACACTGTCCGCTCAAAGTCATTTCTAGCGGATTAGCCGCTGCTTGGGGCTCAACTTTGTGCAGCTATCTATACTCACTGAATTTCTTGAAGATGTACGACCGTATGGGCAACCACTGATAGAATCATTGTAAAGGGATTTTTAAGTTAGTTCATTTGCAGAATGACTGACAGTGAATGTCGTTTCCACCATAGTCATCTCATAAGCCGTTGTGCCAGGGTGTGTCTCAATCTGTCAGGTATATCCCAAACTCACGGGCGTCATTTTCGTGAAATTAGGTGTAGTCGAATGTAGAGTCACAGGGCCGATTGCACCGGCAAACCTTTTGTGCCTATGAGGACTCTCGGGGCTGTTTATTGGCCCTCCATAACCGACGGCTCACGGTTGTGTTTGGGAAGAGGAACGCGCGTTTCCCGAGAAGAAACCGTTGTCGCGGAAAATATTTAAACAATAAGCACCGGAATAGCTTGCTCACTGTGGCGCTAAGCCAATTTCTCCCACATTTCTCGGTCACAAAGGGTTCCATTTGCAAAAGCGTAGCTTTGAGCCGGTTGGCAGACGACAGACACACATACTCCGATATGACGCAGAAGAACGAATTCTTTCTGGAACTTGTTGAGACGAACACGGCGTTTTACAGTTTAGCTCCTCACGTGGTCACCGTAAGAAGCGTCAGGTAAGATGACCGGGTAACCTACTAAAGCTGGCTTCACCTGGAACAGAAATGAAGAAGGAGAAGCACGCTTTAAAGGGTAACTTCGCGTTGCACGCACTGAAGAGCACGTCACATTTGCGTCATTGGGTGCGTGCCAGTCACGGCATGAGGAGAGAGGGCTAAACGGCTAGCCCTCGACATCATGAAAATATTTTCGCAATCGCGTGCTGTAATTACACTGTGATTAATGACACCACAATCAGCTTGAATCGCGTATGTTTAATAACGAACCAACATAACCGTACAGCTGTGCGCTCGACCACGGATCAAGCGAAGCCCAGCAAGCACAAACTTCATCGTTCGAGACAATTACTGACCTCGCAATACATAACCTTCCACGGTACATGCTTGCACAATTACTATGACTATGACTTGACGATCTTTATAGGAACCACCAGTAAGATCCCCGGAGCGTTGGCCGACAACTCCGGCCACCGCGTTCTCCCGTAGCGCCCCCAAGCGGGTGCATGCCCTGCTCACTCCGACTGGGAATCCAGTCCAGGAGAAGATGGCGGCCCGTGTGCTCTTCCTCCTGTTCCTCCTCCTCGGCTCCTCGGATGCGGCGAAGAAACCGAAAGCGAACTCCGACACCGACCCCATTGAAGATGTCACCGGCAAGAAACTTGAAAGTCTCCTACAGACTGAGGAATACCTCGCAGTCTTCTTCTGTGAGTACCCGAGCTCGTGTTTATGATTACTCGTCGGTGAACTGCAACAGTTCAAGAATGCTGTGCGCAGCAAGTTTCAGATTGCGACAAAACGGCATAGAAACTAAGTGGAGCGGACGCGTGACCGCGTGCGAGGTAGCGCACAGTTGGAGGGTCGAGTATCGCAGTCAGTTGGCAGCGCGCGCCCGTTTAGGAAGCGCGCCAGCGAGTCAAACGAGCGAGAGGCTCAAGGGAAGACGTCTTTGGGACTGGTTTCTGGTTACCCCACGGCGCTTTACGGTTTCAGACTGACGGCGCTGCGCGAAATTAAACTTAGTTAAAATTGGCTCTTTTGTCGAGATGTCCGCATTGTTTCCGAGCACCTACAAAGTTGGTCACGGTCACACAGATGACGTGCGCGTTTCCGCTTCATAAGTGTTAGGTGTTCATTTGTAACAAACGTGTTGCACGGTGAGCTTGGTGAATGCCTAAAGCAGACAGAAAAAATATTACACTGAGTGAGCTCGTGGCGCTGGTGCATGGTTAAAAACGCAGAGGGGAAAATTGGAGGATTGCTAGTACGGGGGTCGAAAACGATTGAGGGCGACCCATAAAGCAACGTTGGCCGGGTTATTTTTGCGAACTCTTGATTCGCTCTCCCTCCTTTTAGCTGTGTGTTTCTCTCTCTTTTATATATATATATATATTTATACATCAATAACTGTGAATTTCGTAGAAGAAAATGTCGTTTTCGACACAAAGAACACAAAAAATAGATCGGCTTCTCAAATGTCGTTCCTACCGAAATTCCTAGTCGAACTCGCGTGCCCTGTGTGACCTTGGTACGGGCGTAGCGACTGTATTTTTATTTTTGTTTATTTATTGTTTTTTTTTTATTTCTTACGTTGTACAAGTTCAAGCAGCAGATTTAGACAGCCCTGCTCTTGCAAGGATTAAAAGAGCGTGTCGGCTGCGGGAGAACATCGTAAACGAGCGGGAAAAATACACGGGACAAACGACATAGGCACGTTCATGCGTCGTCTGTCCCGTTTATATTTCGCGTCCGTTTATGATGTCACACTTGCAGAAGTTCACGAGAAAGATATGAAATTTTCAGTCACGCGATGAGAGTTTATGTACTGGGTGAAATGGCACCGTATTTCTCTAGAGCGTATGATTTCTTTTGCTTTTGCTTTTCTTGGTGCGTCGTACCCTGGCACAAATACTAAGAGCAAGAAATTTGCATTTCATATTGACGTATTACGATTGCGATTTCGTTTTCTAGGCGCGTGAGATATTATTATTTGTTGTTCTTGTATTATATGTTGTTTTATTTGAGCAACGTAATATTAATCTCGAAGGCTTAAACATAGTACGCTAAATTCCGCTGAAGTATTTAACGCAAAAAAAGACCCTCCACTGCATTATTAACCGCTGACGCCAACAATAATCATTAATGGGCCGTAACTGCTGAATTATGTATGCACGGACATTGTGCTCTTGGGTATGATTTGCTGTGTGTCCCGTCAG
>JARGYV010099577.1:0-12670 GCA_029532675.1 Ornithodoros moubata
TGTCATTGAAGATCACGGTGTATGGCACAATAGTTTGTAGATGACCGGAACTGGTACGTATACTACAATTCACAAATACGAGCTTTTTAACTTAGTTTCAAGCTGAATATCGAATCAGCAGTGTGCTGCTCATTCGCAAATCGGCAAGATGAAAACTTGAACGAAGAGAGATAATTTCAAAATAGTTCGAGCATCGAAAATTAGACGACTGGAACGTTTCGGCACACGGAGTGTTCACTTTCTTCTTATTGTAAATTCTCAGCCTGAAGCAGCTTGTTCGAAATTAGTTGAATTTAGCAGCTATCCTTCATAGTTTATGCGAAGGCTGTGCGATCACCTTACGTACGGAGATATAGAAACTGAGAAAATAGAAGGTGCACAAATCCTTGAACAAGAATTAATAGGACTCCTGCAGAGAAAATGAATAGCAAAAAGAGCACAACCTTCGGTACAGAGATTGTGGAAGTAAGCTCCCCTTGGCCTTAAATCATTCGTCAGACTTCTTGTCAGTCGCATCATCTTTCGGGGAGATTTCGGACCTGCTTTCAGTGACAAATCAGGCAGAACGCGCGCTAATTTTCGGTCATTGAACAATAGCCCCATGCCACGATGATTTTGTTCTGTCTGTAGGTGGTCTTTGGAGAGGAGTGGGATGAGGGGAGTGCGTATTCATTGACATAATAGGAGGGAATGTCAGCCAGATAGGTGTCAACTTGCTGTGCCCAATGAGGGTGAATAGAGATTAGGTATTGAGTCGCTGATATTGAAGTGTATGGCCAGCTTTGCTGAGAAGGCTGACCTCGTTCTCACAGGAACGTCACAGCACCACAACCCAGGTACTGTGTGAAGAAAATCACATTGGCAAGTTGGTGTACTGGTACGATGCTCTCACGTGAATCGTTATGAGAAACTCCATTCAGTGGTCACAAAATACGAAACTGTCCTGGAATCAACTGGCACATCGCACATTGCGCAGAGACTGGAACATGCACGTCGTATATTGTACAGGAACCATAGGCATGACAGGTGCGAGTCTGACACAGACGAAGTCCTCACACCTGACATGTGTTTGGCTCATACGTAAAGTGCACAGTGTTACCAGCGCAGCGGCCATGCCGTTCGTGTTCTATAACTCCTGACAGCACAACGTTTCAGTGGCGCTCAGACAGAGGCTACATAGAGTACGTCGAATATATGTGGGCTTTCTCAGCCCAAGGCGATTCGCAGTAGGGAGTCATCGTGCAAGGCGATGATCGGTACCACTTGTAAGGAATAATGTACGCCCCCCGTCATACAGTGCACGCCAAGATCGGAGCCAATATGGTAGGAGGCTGGTATCGAACTGTCCCAATGTCATACAACGAATGGAAACAATTATTATTAGTTCGGAACTAATGTAGAAAAGACGAAACTGTGCGTGCTGACCCCTGTACGATTTCGATATGACTTTGTTCTGAAAATTATAGAATAAGATTTAATCTTGCCTTATAGCATTATAGGACCTCGTCTGTGCAAAATATGCTAAAATATAGTTTCATGTTAAATATCTCTCTATCTTTTTTTTTTTTTTCATTCTGTTCACCACTACCTCACATCCCCTACTCATTTACGAGGCAACAAAGGGGCAGCCAATATTATTTTCAATATTAGGAGTTACCTGCGCAACCGTTCGTAACCATCTAATGTCAATGGCTCCCTTTCTTCATTCCTTCGCGTTCGTTCCGGCGTGCCTCAGGGTTCGGTCCTTGGTCCCCTTCTCTTCCTTATTTTTATTAATGACCTACCGAGTTCAGTAACCTCATCTATATGACTATTTGCAGATGACTGTGATCTGTATCGTTGTAAGTCTAACCCCTCAGACTCTCTGTTCCTTCGGCCAAACCTTGATGCTATTGACTCCTGGTGCTCTAAATGGATTCTTCCACTAAATGTTTCTAAATGCTCCCACGTCTCTTTCTCTCCATCCAAGCAGCTCTACATGTATTCTTACTCTCTGGGCAGGTCCGCTGTGCATAAGTCCTAATCATATAGGTACCTTCGCGTAACACGTTCCTGCGATCTGACTTGGACTAATCACGTTAATGCCATAATCAGTGAATGCAACCGCAGACCTGGATTTGTTCGTCGTAACCTTAATCTTGCTCCCTCGTCCGCCAAGCTTCGTACACTACCCTCATCTGTTCTAAACTGGAATACGCTTCCTACGTTTGGGATCCCCCACGAGTCTAACTTTAATTGTCTCCTTGAGCCACTCCAGAACCGTACTCCCCGTTCATTTCCAATAACTACACTTAACCCTCTAGTATCTCATCCATTAGCCTCTCTCTCTTGGACTTCCTGCTCTTCACGTACGTAGGAAATTTCTTCGTTCTTGCATTTTTTATAAGTTCTATTATAACAAGTATTTGCGGCCTTCTTTCTTCTCCCCTGCCTCCTACATTTCCCCTCGCCTAGATCATGCATTGCACTCAGTTCTCTGTCATTTTTTCCTGACACTATTACTGAATGGAATGATCTTCCACAGCAGCTGGTCGCCCTCTCAGACAACTCCGCATTTAAACGCGAGCTTGCAGCCTTCCTTGAAATTGTGATTTTTGTTCTTTCATCTATCACTGTGTTTATACTTTTGTATATCCTGTACACGTGTGCTTCCCTCCCTCATGTAACGCCGCTTTATAGGCAATTGAGGTATTGTCAATAAATAAATAACAAAGGTGACGTTGAAATACCACATTAGCATAAGAGGCCTTGGCGTACGAAAGATCATTGGAATACCATACAAAGTTGTCCGCTTACCGACGTGCAACGCGAATGGAACTACGCAGTTCTTTGAACCATGTGTGAAAGTGGCTTCACGCCAATGCGATTAGTTAGTATCTTGTTTCCTCCAAGCCCTAGGCAGCAGAGAATGAGCGGAAGTCTCTTTATGGTGGTTACGTACCATCCCCAATGCAAATTCATGCTACTGAAACCAGTAAAAAGTCCCTGTACATTCGTACGGCATCACTAATCGAGGATATCGAATGCTTGAAAGAAAACAGCTGCGTACAGCATTTTTTTATTTATTGAATTATTTATTTATTTTTACAACAGTTTCGGGTACCTGTAAGGCTGTTACCAGTGGAGAGGCGAAGAAGATTTTTCTGGCGTTCTCGATTTACCTGGCACTGAAGAGTGTGTGGTACCATTACTGGCTCCTTAATTAGTTGTACAGTTAATAGCTTCATTCTGATTTAGCTCAATGCAGTGAAGGAAAACCAGTAACCAGATGCAATTGGATTCCACATAACAAGCCTTACAGAAGCTTATAAAGAGAAAAGTGAACGAGTGTGCGAATAAAATATAGACGTCTTATGAATAATAACAAAAGAACACATGAAATTCTACATTCAAATTACATAGACAGAAAACGAGCGCACATTAAGGGAATGATGATGTCATGAGGTTTATCCGCCAGGGAGGCAGACCGCTGCCAATTTCTATACAATAGTACGCAAGAGGATGTTATGGTAAGATGACATGATTGGTAGTGGTGAATAATTATAAGGAATTGCATGACAATAGAGACCTTAATGCAGTCACAGTATAACTACAAGCTCGCGCACAACACACAACAGTCTGAGATATCTTGGATGCGAAACTGCGACACAACATCTCAGTTATTGATTCAGAAAGACATTCATAGAGCTGCTCCAAAATAAGGGTTGTTTAAATGGCTGCATTGTCTATTGTATTATTGCTGAATTGTGAGAAGCACGTATATCATCAAGGACATCTATTTGCATGTACGTGTACGGAAAGCACTAATATATTCATTCTAACGTGTACGTGTATCCAATGCATACTTTTCGTTATTAGTACTGTTGTTGTTATTATCACAACGCGTACGTTTTGCGGGCAATTAAGGAGGAGTACTGCTGAAGCTTGTTTGGTTTTGTCGTGATTCACTCTCCATTTCCTTTTGATTTTTCTATTTTACTTTATTCTGTACTCAAGTGAATGGGTACGCATTATGAAGCAGGCCTGTAGTAATTTGCAGCCTTGAAATTTATGTCCTGACATCTCAGGGCTATGAGCCAAAACTAAGCTGACTAACTTAGAGCGAAAACGTGAATACGCACGGTAACAGTAAAAGGAATAGGCCTTCGGCCGTACCATGCTCAACACGTCGGTTCTCGTTGATTAACGAGCATTCGTTGCTGATGATCCAGCCGATGCATATGATCACCGTTCAAAGACCCTTGATGCCTATAGGCTAATAGCAAACATTAGACGTGCCATTAATCTGTACTCAACAGAGCAGCGTGAGGCCTCCCGTATCCGTAAAACCGTACGCGCCTTGACAGAGCTGGTTGTTGTCATGCAAACGTTTTTCCCGTTCGCTATCGCAGCTCATTGGAAGCCAAAGTGGTTGAAGCCGTGTCGAAATATGTGGTATTGTAGTAGCCTATACTGTGGCTGTATCCTTTATTGTGGACAGTTGCGATGTGGGTACATGCATAGCGCTCTGCATAAAGACTGCCTTCCAACGTAACGCAATCTGGAGCATAAAATTGACATCGCTGCCGTGAAATACCCTTAAAGGTGGGTGCTCTGTCATTGAACATAAAGGCGTCAATCTGAAATTACTAGCACGAGGATAGGTTTCCGAAAAACCCGTCGTTTGCCAGAAAGAAACGGGAAAGGAGAATATGTGTTAGCACTACTCGTTCCTGCAAAGAAGGAAAGGGTGAAAATAAATAAAAATAATTATTAGATAAATGGTACAATGTACGCAGCCGAGTTTAATTTGGTATGGCCATCCTGCTAGACACAAATGATTATCCCGGAAAAAATCCAAAATGGGTTGCCCGATGCCGTGGTATCCGTGCTGCCAAACCGCTTATACACAGAACGAAAAAAGCACTGCCTTCGACAGTAAAGGCTGCACAGGCAAGTGCATTTTTATCAATGGAAAGTAAAAGCAGATACAGCTGATGGCGACGGTTGCGGTGCAGCTGTATTTTGCTATTCTGCACGCACTGAATCATGCACTTTTATTTTTTATGCTTCTTTTACGACTACTGTGCACAAATTCAGGAATAATATTTAACTTGGAGGACTACTAATTTCGCACAAGGTGCATTATATCGATAACTGCCTGACAACTCGCCTCTCGTCACACCTCAACATCAGAGGGACTGCTTTGGGTGCAGTTTTAATATCGTGTTAGTTCTAGGTTATACGCAGGATGAACTGACCATTTTCTTTTTTGTCAATTAAGGCCAGAAAAGAATCTATGTACTTTTATTCTGACTTTATTTAATCAAGCTCCAGGCTCATTTCGTTCTTTTGATTGGTTACCATGGCTCCGTGCCACCGCGGCGTCTGTTACAGGATACAAATTGCTCAGACACGCCATCTGCCGCGACGAATGTAAGACACACTGTGCCGTGTCTGTTCTGTGTACACTAAAGGACCCTTAGGTGGGAAAAATTAGTCCAGAGATCGACCAGTGTAACGTCACTCATCGCTGTCTCGAGATCTGAACCGCTGAACTATATTATTATAGTTTATGAGGTTCTTTCGACAATGCTATTTCCCATTCAACTTTTCGGACCATTCTCGAAGTTCCACTGTCAACTCATTCCATAGCTACAATAGATTAGTAATAAACTCATGACTTCACTTCCGTAGCTATCACTAAATGGTTATACATTGAAAAGTGAAGCAAAAGCAAAGCAAAGCGACATCTAGAGTCTCTCTCTCTCTCTAGGAACTCTATGAAAGAGAGTGAGAGAGAAATTGGCGGATGGAGTTGCGATTAGTGATGATGTGAGAGGAAACGTGAGCATGCTATCTCATATCGATATAGATGTGGTATATGGATCGTTAGGAAAGTTGTATTAACATTTCCGACCTTCTGATGATGCTGCATGACAGCATTACATTTACTAGAACCGTTAGATGAGAGGAGACAGCTGCTGTTGAACAATCGTTCTACTTGGAGTGAATGTGCGCGTGGTATAACCGCCCGAGATCTGGACGATTCTGTACGAGGCAATACTGCATTCACAACAGATGTGAATAAGCCAAATTTCTTCGACTTAGGGGTCCCAAAAAGAAAGAAACAAAAGCTTGCTTCTCAAGCTCAGCTTCCTTAGATGTCTCGCGACGTAAACCCACCAATTATTATTTTCAAGCTGAGCTTCAGCGAACGTCTTCTCACTCAAAAGACCCAAACGAAACAATCGACTTCCAACCACAACCTGACACGTCTAAAAATTACATATGTTCTCGGAGAGAGCAGCCGAAATACATGCGACTACTCAACCCAGTAAGTGCTGGCACTCTTGCGCCCCTGAGGAAAGCATGTTGGCCGCTTTGGTGTCTGTGACCACATTACCGCACAAAAGGTACTTGGTTAGGAAAAAAATTCGGAATAGGCGCAAAAGCTCTGAAATAACAGAAGCAAGAGAGAAAAGGAAAATGACACACGGGAAACTTAGGCACAGTGCACTTCTTTTAGTTCCGCCACCTTATGGCCATAATGCGCCTCTGACTGTTCTTTGTGGCCCAAGTAGATGGCGCTTGCGCAAAGGTCTTCTCGTCTTCTCTGTGGCAGCGCGAATGGTTGCGATAGAGAAAGCTGTTATCCCTTTTAGGAATGGTGTCATCATTAATGGCTACCACACTGCACCAACAGGCGGGGAAGTTGTGTTTGCCCATGATCTGTATGTGGCCCACGCGGGAGTCAGCGCCATCTTTGAAGCATCGGACGTACTTTCTTACGCAGTGCGCGTCACTTTTAAAACGGTAACGAATGTCTGTATGAAATGTTTTCTGTTATGCCGCTCCACATGTCAATATGAATGGAACAAGCCAGTAATAATGAGTGTTAAAAGATATGGCTCTGGCGGTCCGGAGTAGTCACTTGCCTGTGGTCCCAGCTGCCCGTCGGTTGAACACGGACTGTTTTTTGTCTAGTTCTTTGCTACTCGTCTTCAAGCTTCTTAATAGATGCAACGACTTTCTGGTGAACTGAGTTTGTCATGGCTCCAGATTTTGTTGGGGAATGTTAGATTTTGTTGCGTGTGCTGAGGGAAATCGTCTCCGTTTGTGAGTTAGTGGACTCACATATGTGTACACCTATACTGCAGAACGCTCGTACGGTATTTCTAGGCCTATCAGACGTTCAGCATTGTACGTGAATGTGAAATCACGCACAATGTTGCAGCGTCTGATAAGCCTACTTGAGCATGAGTTTGTCGAAACTGCGTAAAGAACGATAGTTGGAGGTCCGCCAGGATACACATCATTGTATCATTGTAATTATAATTAATTTCTTGAATGTATTTGAGGAATAAATAACGGAATACACAGTGTTATATTGAAGTTGGTCGAATGGCGTACAAAAGGTTGAATGGGTGTTCCAGCTTTCGCACGAACAACAAGGAAACACCACGTTAGCTGTCATTACAGTAATGATTGGCTGTGAGATAAAACCTCTCATAGTTAATTCTGCTCTTTGTTGTTAAAAGCGACATATGTCTAGATCTTTCCAGCTTAGCTGAGAAGAGAAAACTGTCAAAAAATCAGACTGAAATAATCCTTTAGGCCTGTGCGCATGACATACGCATCGAACCAGTGAAAGTCAGAGGTCGTACACCAGCTTGGATGGTCGCACTCGCGCCATTTCTGACCATTCCTGGCTTAGAGAAATTGCAAACCCCGAAGAATGGACTCCAGGTTGCACCCCGACTCTTTGCACCATGATAGTCTATTAATTTGGCACTGTCTTTTCATTGAAGGTGCAAGCCATAGCGGTTGGTATTCATACTATATGCATAGATTGGAAGCAGTCTTTCGTTAACCCAAGATGATGATTTCCAATGAGCCGTAGTTTCCGTGCTAATTTACGTGGTGCTATTGGCTCTAGCAGCTGTAGAGGGGTGAGTGGGGATTTATTAGGAAAAATAGCAGGGAGGCTGGTCTGCAGTTTTAAGGCGTGCTAGTGCTACTCCTGTAGAGTTGGTATAATAGTGTCATTAGAGTTGTCTTCATCACGTATAAAACGTGTTAGAGCATGTAGCTGCACAAACTACAGCAACAGGTAAGTCATGCTGGTCGCAGAGTTGTACTGGGCAATGTATCACGCTACGTCACGAATCAAGGAAGTGATAGTTAAACGATGATAGCTGTAAGTTGCGGGGGCGCCCACATACATTGCAAGATGTTATCGTGGGGGTAACGTTCCTGATTTACTACCAGCACTCTCTCCTTGATATGCAGCAATGGGCTTTGATAAAGCAAAGCTGTCGCGGCATCCTGTCGTAGGCTGATAACGTACACCATCTGATCGTCCTTTCGTACTAGCCGTAGCGACACGATAGTATTCTATGCTATCTGTTTTGTCCACAGCCTGGAATCGTCAACTCTTCTCTAGATGAGGAAGTGTTGTGGCGCTGTGAACAAACATTATAAAATACATTGAAAGTGAGTATCGGCTTTTGACACACTCGCCACAGGCGGCGCTGAACAGCAGCGTGAGAAGCACCCTCTGCCCGAACGCAAGAGCTTCATCCGAATGTATTTGAGAGTTGTTGGCGAGAAAATACGGATATCAATAATCTTTTATGTTTCCAAACTTGTCGGTTTTTGCCTCTTGCTTTCTCATTGCACCATGCAGCTCACTAATTATGAAAAAAAAATAAAAAATATATAAATGTAGAAGTTTAATAGTAATATCAAAATAAAACAAAAAAGCCCTGTTCAAACGCGCTGTCTCAAAGGCCTAAGCAATTGAGGAACTGAACAGACCTTCGCATGCGTGCCACCTGTTACTGTTGGCGGTTCACAGCCACTAGCGTGATAAGCTAGTTGAGTTCTGATTTTGACTACCGTGAGTCAGGCAGACAGAGCTCTGTTCATGACGGAATTCAAGTAAACTATAAAGAGTGCCGAATGCTGCTTTCTTAGAATATATACATATATATTCACTTCATGCATTCTTTGTCATTTATATAGAGAAGTAAAAGCAGGAAAGAAATAAAGAAAAAAAAGAGACTCGGACACAAAATTATAAAAACTTAGGAGAAAAAAAAACTAGTTTATGAAGGAAAAGATATCAATGTCCCGACGGTGGCACAGAAGAAACTTCTTGCATATGTATTTTTTCACGCGGTTATTAGGGTAGAATGTGGCTGAGCCACTAGACTGGTGCTCTGGAGGAATGCAGGCTTATATCCCAGACTTCATTCTTTATAAACTTTGACACTTTCTTTTAAATACTATTCGTATCTTCTACTAGTATTAGTTCACTATAACAAATGCACCAGCGATTGTATCCATTTTACGTCATCTTCCGTGATGCTCCGCAATGTAACCCGAGCAGTAAGCGATGCAAAAACATCAACAGCAACCCGAGCATGACTCAAACTTTGAGCGCCTATCATAAAGCACATTATTTTGCAGCAAGAAACCCCGTCCCTGCGCAGTCATTGCGCTGAGTCGCGTATTACTTAACAGTATCATGCAGTGCCCGTTTAGAGAAGCGTTGAAAGAGGGGCTTGAAGAGGGGCTTGAAATATATCAATAGATGGCCAATAGATGTTTCTATACGTGTGCCTTTCCTTTTTATTAGTCTTTCAGTTTCAGCTCTCGACTGATCACGCCACAGAGACGTCATGACAGTTCACTGGCTCTCTCGCTTTTTGCCGAGTGTTCACTTTTTCTTTGGTGAAACTGCTGAGAGATTATCTTTTCAGCTATCACCTTACTGTTTATGACAGGCGATGCGAGACGCTTGGTTGAGGCTGTTGCTTTTCACTTGTCTTACCCTTGAGCACCTTTCTGCACTTCCCTTGAGGCAACGATCAAGTTATGCGGAACACTCGCGTCGAGCAATTTTCCTTCACTTTCCAGAGCAAAGATTTTCCCTTGAAAGGAGCTGTTTACTGCTCAAGACTTCAGAAATAAGATAAAATGCTGATATATGATAGTAGCGTCGGCTTATGACGGGGAATCTATCTTTCTACGAATCGGCGTATCATACACTTTAGAGGACAATCTTGCCTAGTGGAAATATCAGCAGGTTATTCGAGGCAAAAATCTTTGCATCTGTACAAACGGGGCTAAAAAACTTTTTACAAATAACTTGCCAGAACTTCCCAAATACACAGACTGGTGGGCACAGGACACGGAGCGTCGCTTCTGCAGAGCTGTTGGTAAACAAGGGGAGCTTGTATATTATGGGTCATGACTTGTACGGCCGTCATGTGGCGGCACTTGCCGGAGCTAGCTCATGAGAAGACACAAGTGATTAATGAAACATCTTGACCTGCACACATCCAACGGGACAAGTCGTGAACAGCATGGGAACACCAGTGAGACAGCAATTTCCCTTTGCGCGTCTTAGCTGTATATTACGCCAGAAACTGCCACCAGAGAAGAATTCCGCAACAGACTACTGTTCGTTTATGGTACATCTTATTTATCCCTATTAATGTCCGGACGGTTATATGAGAACCACTACCCTCTCTCTCTCTCTCTCTCTTTGATCGTCAACATCAAATCACTGTTCATAGAGTTTAAAGTGATACTGGCCGAATCGCCGTTGCCGGTCAAGAGGAAAGAGGTCGTGTGCACTGCAAATAAGTGGGCTACCCATTTCAGCATGTGACATTGACACGCTATTTATTTGTTTATTTGTCTGTGCGCGTAAATTTTGAAAGCTGGCATCATGGACGTACACAGCGCCCATAAACGTCCTAACTTGAACGCGTGGCCGCAGGATTTGCTGATAGCCCGCTCGTGCTGAGCAGCGTTAAACGATGCGTTCAAAGTTGTCCATTGCCGGTAACGTCAATCTGGAGTATAAATAACAATGCTGACCACAGTTCACCGCACCACCACCACCACTGATTTCAAGCTATCTCTCGAATAGAGTCCCAGTCCTGTGTGTTAGCAATCGCTAATCACTCATCTCATCCCATCAAAACTAATGCTGGTGCGCCTCAAGGCCCGTCCTGAGACCACCTCTTCTTTTTTCTATTTTTGCTATGTGTTAATGACCTACCTCAATGGCCTTGTTTAGGTTTTCCCATTGTGTACTCCATGGTGATAACACAACCATCTTTACATCTGACTCTTGCATCGACCCCCTCTGTAATAAATCAAACAACGACCTCCTACACCTACCATCATGGTGTACAGTAAATACCTTACGGATAAGCACTAATAAAGCAAATTTCATAATCTTCCACTCAGCAGTACTCCAGTAATGATCTGTTTAAATTATCAACATACTGAACACACAAAGCGTGTCATATACCTAGGGATTGTTCTCAGCTGTCATTTATAGTTTAACAAGCATATCTCCTACGCTTGCCGTAAGGTAACATCAGGCCTCCACTGATAACGCAGACCAGGACATTCTTTCCGCTCCATCTATTCGTACATAATTTATTTCATACCTTCATGGAGAATATACGAGGTAGGATTCAGAAGTTCCCGGACTGAGTCTATAACGTAAAAAATATTATGAATTAAATTGCAGAAAAACATCCTCCTTCGAAATAAGACCCTTGCGCAACAACACACTTTTGTCATCGCCTGTAAAGTTCATCGAAGCCTGTCTGGAATCCATTTTTAGCCATGTCCTTTAATTCAGCATTTAACTTCATCTGGAGATTGAAATCGACGACCCTGCAAGCGTCTTGCCCGTTCAGGAAATGAGAAGTGAACAAAGAACTCTACGTCGAAATCCTGCGTCGTTTGCGTCAGTCGATCCGGAAGAAGAGACCGAAAATGTGGGCTGAGCAGTCGTGGGTGCTTTTGCATGACAACGCTCCTGCTCACCGATCCCTACTCGTCACTGACTTTCTTGCGAAAACGAAAACCACTGTTTTGCCTCATCCTCCTTACTCACCTAATCTCGCACCCTGCGATTTCAGCATCTTTCCTGAACTGGCAAGACGCTTGCAGGGTCGTCGATTTCAATCTTCAGATGAAGTTAAATGTGCATCGCAGGCTGAATTAAAGGACATGGCTAGAAATTAATTCCACACATGCTGATGCATCCCAGAAAAGTCCGGGAACTTTTGAATCCTACCTTGTATATGTCTTCAACATATGTGTCGCCTAAGACCCCTACAACAGGCACAAAGACGTGCAATACGCATGATACACCTCAGTACCTTCACATGTCACTCATTTTCCCTATTCACTTCATTCACGGCATTCTTCCACTTCCAGCATTAATCACGCATAGATTTTCCCCCATATGTTTAAGATTAATCATATGACGGTATCTGTTCTCCACACCATGGTGTGGAGAAAAGATACCGTGCCAATGACTTGGTTAATGATATCATTAATCAATCATTAATAAGGCTGGCGGATAACGGTAACTACATTCTAACTAATTTGCTCAATAATTTTTCATATATCTATCATGATTTATATGTTATGCTAGCATCCTATTTTATTGTGTTCATTATTTTGTGAATTAAATTTAAAAGATGTATTAAAATGATTAGCTTTATTGCTGCATTTTGTAATGTAAGTAAAATTCAATTAATGAAAGTAATAGGGAGGCCCTAGCCCTAGCTCTGCTACAGGGACTCCCCATTTGTTACGTGAGGTAATACTTTCATAAATAAATAGAGCTAAAAGCTAAACTGCTTAAAAA
>JARGYV010099578.1:0-12962 GCA_029532675.1 Ornithodoros moubata
TGTCATTGAAGATCACGGTGTATGGCACAATAGTTTGTAGATGACCGGAACTGGTACGTATACTACAATTCACAAATACGAGCTTTTTAACTTAGTTTCAAGCTGAATATCGAATCAGCAGTGTGCTGCTCATTCGCAAATCGGCAAGATGAAAACTTGAACGAAGAGAGATAATTTCAAAATAGTTCGAGCATCGAAAATTAGACGACTGGAACGTTTCGGCACACGGAGTGTTCACTTTCTTCTTATTGTAAATTCTCAGCCTGAAGCAGCTTGTTCGAAATTAGTTGAATTTAGCAGCTATCCTTCATAGTTTATGCGAAGGCTGTGCGATCACCTTACGTACGGAGATATAGAAACTGAGAAAATAGAAGGTGCACAAATCCTTGAACAAGAATTAATAGGACTCCTGCAGAGAAAATGAATAGCAAAAAGAGCACAACCTTCGGTACAGAGATTGTGGAAGTAAGCTCCCCTTGGCCTTAAATCATTCGTCAGACTTCTTGTCAGTCGCATCATCTTTCGGGGAGATTTCGGACCTGCTTTCAGTGACAAATCAGGCAGAACGCGCGCTAATTTTCGGTCATTGAACAATAGCCCCATGCCACGATGATTTTGTTCTGTCTGTAGGTGGTCTTTGGAGAGGAGTGGGATGAGGGGAGTGCGTATTCATTGACATAATAGGAGGGAATGTCAGCCAGATAGGTGTCAACTTGCTGTGCCCAATGAGGGTGAATAGAGATTAGGTATTGAGTCGCTGATATTGAAGTGTATGGCCAGCTTTGCTGAGAAGGCTGACCTCGTTCTCACAGGAACGTCACAGCACCACAACCCAGGTACTGTGTGAAGAAAATCACATTGGCAAGTTGGTGTACTGGTACGATGCTCTCACGTGAATCGTTATGAGAAACTCCATTCAGTGGTCACAAAATACGAAACTGTCCTGGAATCAACTGGCACATCGCACATTGCGCAGAGACTGGAACATGCACGTCGTATATTGTACAGGAACCATAGGCATGACAGGTGCGAGTCTGACACAGACGAAGTCCTCACACCTGACATGTGTTTGGCTCATACGTAAAGTGCACAGTGTTACCAGCGCAGCGGCCATGCCGTTCGTGTTCTATAACTCCTGACAGCACAACGTTTCAGTGGCGCTCAGACAGAGGCTACATAGAGTACGTCGAATATATGTGGGCTTTCTCAGCCCAAGGCGATTCGCAGTAGGGAGTCATCGTGCAAGGCGATGATCGGTACCACTTGTAAGGAATAATGTACGCCCCCCGTCATACAGTGCACGCCAAGATCGGAGCCAATATGGTAGGAGGCTGGTATCGAACTGTCCCAATGTCATACAACGAATGGAAACAATTATTATTAGTTCGGAACTAATGTAGAAAAGACGAAACTGTGCGTGCTGACCCCTGTACGATTTCGATATGACTTTGTTCTGAAAATTATAGAATAAGATTTAATCTTGCCTTATAGCATTATAGGACCTCGTCTGTGCAAAATATGCTAAAATATAGTTTCATGTTAAATATCTCTCTATCTTTTTTTTTTTTTTCATTCTGTTCACCACTACCTCACATCCCCTACTCATTTACGAGGCAACAAAGGGGCAGCCAATATTATTTTCAATATTAGGAGTTACCTGCGCAACCGTTCGTAACCATCTAATGTCAATGGCTCCCTTTCTTCATTCCTTCGCGTTCGTTCCGGCGTGCCTCAGGGTTCGGTCCTTGGTCCCCTTCTCTTCCTTATTTTTATTAATGACCTACCGAGTTCAGTAACCTCATCTATATGACTATTTGCAGATGACTGTGATCTGTATCGTTGTAAGTCTAACCCCTCAGACTCTCTGTTCCTTCGGCCAAACCTTGATGCTATTGACTCCTGGTGCTCTAAATGGATTCTTCCACTAAATGTTTCTAAATGCTCCCACGTCTCTTTCTCTCCATCCAAGCAGCTCTACATGTATTCTTACTCTCTGGGCAGGTCCGCTGTGCATAAGTCCTAATCATATAGGTACCTTCGCGTAACACGTTCCTGCGATCTGACTTGGACTAATCACGTTAATGCCATAATCAGTGAATGCAACCGCAGACCTGGATTTGTTCGTCGTAACCTTAATCTTGCTCCCTCGTCCGCCAAGCTTCGTACACTACCCTCATCTGTTCTAAACTGGAATACGCTTCCTACGTTTGGGATCCCCCACGAGTCTAACTTTAATTGTCTCCTTGAGCCACTCCAGAACCGTACTCCCCGTTCATTTCCAATAACTACACTTAACCCTCTAGTATCTCATCCATTAGCCTCTCTCTCTTGGACTTCCTGCTCTTCACGTACGTAGGAAATTTCTTCGTTCTTGCATTTTTTATAAGTTCTATTATAACAAGTATTTGCGGCCTTCTTTCTTCTCCCCTGCCTCCTACATTTCCCCTCGCCTAGATCATGCATTGCACTCAGTTCTCTGTCATTTTTTCCTGACACTATTACTGAATGGAATGATCTTCCACAGCAGCTGGTCGCCCTCTCAGACAACTCCGCATTTAAACGCGAGCTTGCAGCCTTCCTTGAAATTGTGATTTTTGTTCTTTCATCTATCACTGTGTTTATACTTTTGTATATCCTGTACACGTGTGCTTCCCTCCCTCATGTAACGCCGCTTTATAGGCAATTGAGGTATTGTCAATAAATAAATAACAAAGGTGACGTTGAAATACCACATTAGCATAAGAGGCCTTGGCGTACGAAAGATCATTGGAATACCATACAAAGTTGTCCGCTTACCGACGTGCAACGCGAATGGAACTACGCAGTTCTTTGAACCATGTGTGAAAGTGGCTTCACGCCAATGCGATTAGTTAGTATCTTGTTTCCTCCAAGCCCTAGGCAGCAGAGAATGAGCGGAAGTCTCTTTATGGTGGTTACGTACCATCCCCAATGCAAATTCATGCTACTGAAACCAGTAAAAAGTCCCTGTACATTCGTACGGCATCACTAATCGAGGATATCGAATGCTTGAAAGAAAACAGCTGCGTACAGCATTTTTTTATTTATTGAATTATTTATTTATTTTTACAACAGTTTCGGGTACCTGTAAGGCTGTTACCAGTGGAGAGGCGAAGAAGATTTTTCTGGCGTTCTCGATTTACCTGGCACTGAAGAGTGTGTGGTACCATTACTGGCTCCTTAATTAGTTGTACAGTTAATAGCTTCATTCTGATTTAGCTCAATGCAGTGAAGGAAAACCAGTAACCAGATGCAATTGGATTCCACATAACAAGCCTTACAGAAGCTTATAAAGAGAAAAGTGAACGAGTGTGCGAATAAAATATAGACGTCTTATGAATAATAACAAAAGAACACATGAAATTCTACATTCAAATTACATAGACAGAAAACGAGCGCACATTAAGGGAATGATGATGTCATGAGGTTTATCCGCCAGGGAGGCAGACCGCTGCCAATTTCTATACAATAGTACGCAAGAGGATGTTATGGTAAGATGACATGATTGGTAGTGGTGAATAATTATAAGGAATTGCATGACAATAGAGACCTTAATGCAGTCACAGTATAACTACAAGCTCGCGCACAACACACAACAGTCTGAGATATCTTGGATGCGAAACTGCGACACAACATCTCAGTTATTGATTCAGAAAGACATTCATAGAGCTGCTCCAAAATAAGGGTTGTTTAAATGGCTGCATTGTCTATTGTATTATTGCTGAATTGTGAGAAGCACGTATATCATCAAGGACATCTATTTGCATGTACGTGTACGGAAAGCACTAATATATTCATTCTAACGTGTACGTGTATCCAATGCATACTTTTCGTTATTAGTACTGTTGTTGTTATTATCACAACGCGTACGTTTTGCGGGCAATTAAGGAGGAGTACTGCTGAAGCTTGTTTGGTTTTGTCGTGATTCACTCTCCATTTCCTTTTGATTTTTCTATTTTACTTTATTCTGTACTCAAGTGAATGGGTACGCATTATGAAGCAGGCCTGTAGTAATTTGCAGCCTTGAAATTTATGTCCTGACATCTCAGGGCTATGAGCCAAAACTAAGCTGACTAACTTAGAGCGAAAACGTGAATACGCACGGTAACAGTAAAAGGAATAGGCCTTCGGCCGTACCATGCTCAACACGTCGGTTCTCGTTGATTAACGAGCATTCGTTGCTGATGATCCAGCCGATGCATATGATCACCGTTCAAAGACCCTTGATGCCTATAGGCTAATAGCAAACATTAGACGTGCCATTAATCTGTACTCAACAGAGCAGCGTGAGGCCTCCCGTATCCGTAAAACCGTACGCGCCTTGACAGAGCTGGTTGTTGTCATGCAAACGTTTTTCCCGTTCGCTATCGCAGCTCATTGGAAGCCAAAGTGGTTGAAGCCGTGTCGAAATATGTGGTATTGTAGTAGCCTATACTGTGGCTGTATCCTTTATTGTGGACAGTTGCGATGTGGGTACATGCATAGCGCTCTGCATAAAGACTGCCTTCCAACGTAACGCAATCTGGAGCATAAAATTGACATCGCTGCCGTGAAATACCCTTAAAGGTGGGTGCTCTGTCATTGAACATAAAGGCGTCAATCTGAAATTACTAGCACGAGGATAGGTTTCCGAAAAACCCGTCGTTTGCCAGAAAGAAACGGGAAAGGAGAATATGTGTTAGCACTACTCGTTCCTGCAAAGAAGGAAAGGGTGAAAATAAATAAAAATAATTATTAGATAAATGGTACAATGTACGCAGCCGAGTTTAATTTGGTATGGCCATCCTGCTAGACACAAATGATTATCCCGGAAAAAATCCAAAATGGGTTGCCCGATGCCGTGGTATCCGTGCTGCCAAACCGCTTATACACAGAACGAAAAAAGCACTGCCTTCGACAGTAAAGGCTGCACAGGCAAGTGCATTTTTATCAATGGAAAGTAAAAGCAGATACAGCTGATGGCGACGGTTGCGGTGCAGCTGTATTTTGCTATTCTGCACGCACTGAATCATGCACTTTTATTTTTTATGCTTCTTTTACGACTACTGTGCACAAATTCAGGAATAATATTTAACTTGGAGGACTACTAATTTCGCACAAGGTGCATTATATCGATAACTGCCTGACAACTCGCCTCTCGTCACACCTCAACATCAGAGGGACTGCTTTGGGTGCAGTTTTAATATCGTGTTAGTTCTAGGTTATACGCAGGATGAACTGACCATTTTCTTTTTTGTCAATTAAGGCCAGAAAAGAATCTATGTACTTTTATTCTGACTTTATTTAATCAAGCTCCAGGCTCATTTCGTTCTTTTGATTGGTTACCATGGCTCCGTGCCACCGCGGCGTCTGTTACAGGATACAAATTGCTCAGACACGCCATCTGCCGCGACGAATGTAAGACACACTGTGCCGTGTCTGTTCTGTGTACACTAAAGGACCCTTAGGTGGGAAAAATTAGTCCAGAGATCGACCAGTGTAACGTCACTCATCGCTGTCTCGAGATCTGAACCGCTGAACTATATTATTATAGTTTATGAGGTTCTTTCGACAATGCTATTTCCCATTCAACTTTTCGGACCATTCTCGAAGTTCCACTGTCAACTCATTCCATAGCTACAATAGATTAGTAATAAACTCATGACTTCACTTCCGTAGCTATCACTAAATGGTTATACATTGAAAAGTGAAGCAAAAGCAAAGCAAAGCGACATCTAGAGTCTCTCTCTCTCTCTAGGAACTCTATGAAAGAGAGTGAGAGAGAAATTGGCGGATGGAGTTGCGATTAGTGATGATGTGAGAGGAAACGTGAGCATGCTATCTCATATCGATATAGATGTGGTATATGGATCGTTAGGAAAGTTGTATTAACATTTCCGACCTTCTGATGATGCTGCATGACAGCATTACATTTACTAGAACCGTTAGATGAGAGGAGACAGCTGCTGTTGAACAATCGTTCTACTTGGAGTGAATGTGCGCGTGGTATAACCGCCCGAGATCTGGACGATTCTGTACGAGGCAATACTGCATTCACAACAGATGTGAATAAGCCAAATTTCTTCGACTTAGGGGTCCCAAAAAGAAAGAAACAAAAGCTTGCTTCCCAAGCTCAGCTTCCTTAGATGTCTCGCGCGACGTGAGCCCACCAATTATTATTTTCAAGCTGAGCTTCAGCGAACGTCATCTCACTCAAAAGACCGCTCGACACAACCTGACACGTCTAAAAATTACATATGTTCTCGGAGAGAGCAGTCGAAATACATGCGACTACTCAACCCAGTAAGTGCTGGCACTCTTGCGCCCCTGAGGAAAGCACGTTGGCCGCTTTGGTGTCTGTGACCACATTACCGCACAAAAGTTACTTGGTTAGGAAAAAGATAGGCGCAAAAGCTCTGAAATAACAGAAGCAAGAGAGAAAAGGAATATGACACACAAGAAACATAGGCATAGTGCACTTCTTTTAGTTCCGCCACCTTATGGCCATAATGCGCCTCTGACTGGTAACTGTTCTTTGTGGCCCAAGTAGATGGCGCTTGCGCAAAGGTCTTCTTTGTGGCAGCGTGAATGGTTGCGATAGAGAAAGCTGTTATCCCTTTTAGGAATGGTGTCATCATTAATGGTAATCGGGAAGTTGCGTTTGCCCATGATCTCTATGTGGCCCACGCGTGAGGCAGCGCCATCTTTGAAGCATCAGACGTACTTTCTTACGCAGTGCGCGTCACTTTTAAAACGGACTGTTTTTTTTTTTTTTTTTTTTTAGTTCTTTGCTACGTCTTCTTAATAGATGCAACGACTTTCTGGTGAACTGAGTTTGTCATGGCTCCAGATTTTGTTGGGGAATGTTAAATTTTGTTGCGTGTGCTGAGGGAAATCGTCCGCGTTTGTGAGTTAGTGGACTCACATATGTGTACACCTATACTGCAGAACGCTCGTACGGTCTTTCTAGGCCTATCAGATGTTCAGCATTGTACGTGAATGTGAATTCACGTACAATGCTGCAGCGTCTGATAAGCCTACTTGAGCATTAGTTTGTCGAAACTGCGTAAAGAACGCTAGTTGGAGGTCCGCCAGGATAAACATTATCATTGTAATTAATTATAATTCATTTCTTTAATGTATTTGAGGAATAAATAACGGAATTCACAGTATTATATTGAAGTTGGTCGAATGGTGTACAAAAGGTTGAGTAGGGTGTTCCGGCTTTCGCACGAACAACAAGGAAACACCACGTTAGCTGTCATTACAGGAATGATTGACAGGGAGAAAACCTCTCATAGTTAATTCTGCTCTTTGTTGTTAAAAGCGACATATGTTTAGTTCTTTCCAGCTTAGCTGAGAACAGAAAAATGTCAAAAAATTGGACTGAAATAATCCTTTAGGCCTGTGCGCATGACATACGCATCGAACCAGTGAAAGTCAGAGGTTGTATACCAGCTTGGATGGCCGCACTCGTGCCATTTCTGACGATTCCTTTTTTTTTTTTTTTNAGGTTGTATACCAGCTTGGATGGCCGCACTCGTGCCATTTCTGACGATTCCTTTTTTTTTTTTTTCTTTAATACATGGAAGAAATCAGAAAGGATCACACAACATAAAGAAACAGTACAGAGGTTATTAAAACGTCAAATAACATCAACATACAATTAATCAGCACAACACCACAAACGAACTGGACAGCTACCAACAGATCAGACAACGTGAGCTCGGAAACCACAAACTAAAAATCACTGCAGAACTGACTGTCCGTCTAAACCCAACAGAAAACTCCTCATGAACAGGCTAAACACCTGGCACGAAGCAAAGAATCAAAAACTTCGAACCACGCAGGTGTAATATCGTTATAAACATACACACTCTTTAGTTGACCAACTACCTCCCGGAAAATATCCGAGGAGCATCTAGGCTGTTCCCCGTGACGATGGAGCATGCGGGATTTCCACACGGGTATTCCTGGCTTAGAGAAATTGCAAACCCCGAAGAATGGACTCCAGGTTGCACCTCGACTCCTTGCACCATGATACTCTATTAATTTGGCACTGCCTTTTCACTGAAGGTGTAAAACCTGTTTCAGAAGGTGCAAGCCATAGCGATTGGTATTCATACTATATGCATAGTTTGGAAGCAGTCTTTCGTTAACCCAAGATCCAATGAGCCGTAGTTTCCGTGCTAATTTAGGTGGTGCTAATGGCTCTAGCAGCTGTAGAGGGGTGAGTGGGGATTTATTAGGAAAAATAGCAGGGAGGTTGGTCTGCAGTTTTAAGGCCTGCTACTCCTGTAGAGTTGGTATAATAGCGTCATTAGAGTTGTCTTCATCATGTATAAAACGTGTTAAAACACGTAGCCGCACAAACTATACAGCAACAGGTAAGTCATGCTGGTCGCATAGTTGGACTGGGCAATATATCACACTACGTCACGCATCAAGGAAGTGATAGTTAAACGATGATACCTGTAGGTTGCGGGGACGCCCACATACCCTGCAAGATGTTATCGTGGGGGTAACGTTTCTGATTTACGACCAGCACTCTCTCCTTGATTTGCAGCAATGGGCTTCGATAAAGCAAAGCTGTCGCGGCATCCTGTCGTAGGCTGATAACGTACACCATCTGATCGTCCTTTCGTACTAGCCGTAGCGACACGATAGTATTCTATGCTATCTGTTTTGTCCACAGCCTGGAATCGTCAACTCTTCTCTAGATGAGGAAGTGTTGTGGCGCTGTGAACAAACATTATAAAATACATTGAAAGTGAGTATCGGCTTTTGACACACTCGCCACAGGCGGCGCTGAACAGCAGCGTGAGAAGCACCCTCTGCCCGAACGCAAGAGCTTCATCCGAATGTATTTGAGAGTTGTTGGCGAGAAAATACGGATATCAATAATCTTTTATGTTTCCAAACTTGTCGGTTTTTGCCTCTTGCTTTCTCATTGCACCATGCAGCTCACTAATTATGAAAAAAAAATAAAAAATATATAAATGTAGAAGTTTAATAGTAATATCAAAATAAAACAAAAAAGCCCTGTTCAAACGCGCTGTCTCAAAGGCCTAAGCAATTGAGGAACTGAACAGACCTTCGCATGCGTGCCACCTGTTACTGTTGGCGGTTCACAGCCACTAGCGTGATAAGCTAGTTGAGTTCTGATTTTGACTACCGTGAGTCAGGCAGACAGAGCTCTGTTCATGACGGAATTCAAGTAAACTATAAAGAGTGCCGAATGCTGCTTTCTTAGAATATATACATATATATTCACTTCATGCATTCTTTGTCATTTATATAGAGAAGTAAAAGCAGGAAAGAAATAAAGAAAAAAAAGAGACTCGGACACAAAATTATAAAAACTTAGGAGAAAAAAAAACTAGTTTATGAAGGAAAAGATATCAATGTCCCGACGGTGGCACAGAAGAAACTTCTTGCATATGTATTTTTTCACGCGGTTATTAGGGTAGAATGTGGCTGAGCCACTAGACTGGTGCTCTGGAGGAATGCAGGCTTATATCCCAGACTTCATTCTTTATAAACTTTGACACTTTCTTTTAAATACTATTCGTATCTTCTACTAGTATTAGTTCACTATAACAAATGCACCAGCGATTGTATCCATTTTACGTCATCTTCCGTGATGCTCCGCAATGTAACCCGAGCAGTAAGCGATGCAAAAACATCAACAGCAACCCGAGCATGACTCAAACTTTGAGCGCCTATCATAAAGCACATTATTTTGCAGCAAGAAACCCCGTCCCTGCGCAGTCATTGCGCTGAGTCGCGTATTACTTAACAGTATCATGCAGTGCCCGTTTAGAGAAGCGTTGAAAGAGGGGCTTGAAGAGGGGCTTGAAATATATCAATAGATGGCCAATAGATGTTTCTATACGTGTGCCTTTCCTTTTTATTAGTCTTTCAGTTTCAGCTCTCGACTGATCACGCCACAGAGACGTCATGACAGTTCACTGGCTCTCTCGCTTTTTGCCGAGTGTTCACTTTTTCTTTGGTGAAACTGCTGAGAGATTATCTTTTCAGCTATCACCTTACTGTTTATGACAGGCGATGCGAGACGCTTGGTTGAGGCTGTTGCTTTTCACTTGTCTTACCCTTGAGCACCTTTCTGCACTTCCCTTGAGGCAACGATCAAGTTATGCGGAACACTCGCGTCGAGCAATTTTCCTTCACTTTCCAGAGCAAAGATTTTCCCTTGAAAGGAGCTGTTTACTGCTCAAGACTTCAGAAATAAGATAAAATGCTGATATATGATAGTAGCGTCGGCTTATGACGGGGAATCTATCTTTCTACGAATCGGCGTATCATACACTTTAGAGGACAATCTTGCCTAGTGGAAATATCAGCAGGTTATTCGAGGCAAAAATCTTTGCATCTGTACAAACGGGGCTAAAAAACTTTTTACAAATAACTTGCCAGAACTTCCCAAATACACAGACTGGTGGGCACAGGACACGGAGCGTCGCTTCTGCAGAGCTGTTGGTAAACAAGGGGAGCTTGTATATTATGGGTCATGACTTGTACGGCCGTCATGTGGCGGCACTTGCCGGAGCTAGCTCATGAGAAGACACAAGTGATTAATGAAACATCTTGACCTGCACACATCCAACGGGACAAGTCGTGAACAGCATGGGAACACCAGTGAGACAGCAATTTCCCTTTGCGCGTCTTAGCTGTATATTACGCCAGAAACTGCCACCAGAGAAGAATTCCGCAACAGACTACTGTTCGTTTATGGTACATCTTATTTATCCCTATTAATGTCCGGACGGTTATATGAGAACCACTACCCTCTCTCTCTCTCTCTCTCTTTGATCGTCAACATCAAATCACTGTTCATAGAGTTTAAAGTGATACTGGCCGAATCGCCGTTGCCGGTCAAGAGGAAAGAGGTCGTGTGCACTGCAAATAAGTGGGCTACCCATTTCAGCATGTGACATTGACACGCTATTTATTTGTTTATTTGTCTGTGCGCGTAAATTTTGAAAGCTGGCATCATGGACGTACACAGCGCCCATAAACGTCCTAACTTGAACGCGTGGCCGCAGGATTTGCTGATAGCCCGCTCGTGCTGAGCAGCGTTAAACGATGCGTTCAAAGTTGTCCATTGCCGGTAACGTCAATCTGGAGTATAAATAACAATGCTGACCACAGTTCACCGCACCACCACCACCACTGATTTCAAGCTATCTCTCGAATAGAGTCCCAGTCCTGTGTGTTAGCAATCGCTAATCACTCATCTCATCCCATCAAAACTAATGCTGGTGCGCCTCAAGGCCCGTCCTGAGACCACCTCTTCTTTTTTCTATTTTTGCTATGTGTTAATGACCTACCTCAATGGCCTTGTTTAGGTTTTCCCATTGTGTACTCCATGGTGATAACACAACCATCTTTACATCTGACTCTTGCATCGACCCCCTCTGTAATAAATCAAACAACGACCTCCTACACCTACCATCATGGTGTACAGTAAATACCTTACGGATAAGCACTAATAAAGCAAATTTCATAATCTTCCACTCAGCAGTACTCCAGTAATGATCTGTTTAAATTATCAACATACTGAACACACAAAGCGTGTCATATACCTAGGGATTGTTCTCAGCTGTCATTTATAGTTTAACAAGCATATCTCCTACGCTTGCCGTAAGGTAACATCAGGCCTCCACTGATAACGCAGACCAGGACATTCTTTCCGCTCCATCTATTCGTACATAATTTATTTCATACCTTCATGGAGAATATACGAGGTAGGATTCAGAAGTTCCCGGACTGAGTCTATAACGTAAAAAATATTATGAATTAAATTGCAGAAAAACATCCTCCTTCGAAATAAGACCCTTGCGCAACAACACACTTTTGTCATCGCCTGTAAAGTTCATCGAAGCCTGTCTGGAATCCATTTTTAGCCATGTCCTTTAATTCAGCATTTAACTTCATCTGGAGATTGAAATCGACGACCCTGCAAGCGTCTTGCCCGTTCAGGAAATGAGAAGTGAACAAAGAACTCTACGTCGAAATCCTGCGTCGTTTGCGTCAGTCGATCCGGAAGAAGAGACCGAAAATGTGGGCTGAGCAGTCGTGGGTGCTTTTGCATGACAACGCTCCTGCTCACCGATCCCTACTCGTCACTGACTTTCTTGCGAAAACGAAAACCACTGTTTTGCCTCATCCTCCTTACTCACCTAATCTCGCACCCTGCGATTTCAGCATCTTTCCTGAACTGGCAAGACGCTTGCAGGGTCGTCGATTTCAATCTTCAGATGAAGTTAAATGTGCATCGCAGGCTGAATTAAAGGACATGGCTAGAAATTAATTCCACACATGCTGATGCATCCCAGAAAAGTCCGGGAACTTTTGAATCCTACCTTGTATATGTCTTCAACATATGTGTCGCCTAAGACCCCTACAACAGGCACAAAGACGTGCAATACGCATGATACACCTCAGTACCTTCACATGTCACTCATTTTCCCTATTCACTTCATTCACGGCATTCTTCCACTTCCAGCATTAATCACGCATAGATTTTCCCCCATATGTTTAAGATTAATCATATGACGGTATCTGTTCTCCACACCATGGTGTGGAGAAAAGATACCGTGCCAATGACTTGGTTAATGATATCATTAATCAATCATTAATAAGGCTGGCGGATAACGGTAACTACATTCTAACTAATTTGCTCAATAATTTTTCATATATCTATCATGATTTATATGTTATGCTAGCATCCTATTTTATTGTGTTCATTATTTTGTGAATTAAATTTAAAAGATGTATTAAAATGATTAGCTTTATTGCTGCATTTTGTAATGTAAGTAAAATTCAATTAATGAAAGTAATAGGGAGGCCCTAGCCCTAGCTCTGCTACAGGGACTCCCCATTTGTTACGTGAGGTAATACTTTCATAAATAAATAGAGCTAAAAGCTAAACTGCTTAAAAA
>JARGYV010099589.1:0-36918 GCA_029532675.1 Ornithodoros moubata
TGCTTAAGCGCAGCATAGAAATCTTTCACTTCCCACAGTGAGATGTCATCGTTGGGAAATGAACTACGCAATTGGCGAACTGTACTTATGCAACGGAAAAGATTGAGTGCGGAGCGTGAATGAACGTCTGATCGTACTGCACCGTTCTATACATGGTAGCTTTTAGTACAGCCATTATACCGGTGTTTCCTGACAATTGATCTAGAGAATGCCGATAAGGTGAGATCGTCGCGTTCCGTTCATTCCCAACCGTACATCTACCGCTTTGTTGAAATAGTGTGTAGACGCGTTAGTTATTTACGTTGTTGGATACGTAATTTGGCTGCACCCTGCAAACAGGTCTTTATCACAAAATATGTGAAGAGCCAAGAATTATTTAGAATTATATTATTTGCACATGGGCACTCTTCTGTGACGCTGACATCGAACTTTGGCACTTATCTCTTTGTTTAGTGGACTAGTCAGATGAGCCACTCAATTGCGGCCTCATCTTCCGCAACATTTAGCCCACTCTAGTTAAACGGACGGTCTCGTACCGACGACCTGTTTAAGACGTATGCCATTCAAATATCCAAATAGTAGAAAATGGCACACAATTTTTTTTTTTCATTTTTCGCCAGACACGCAGCAGATATGAAGTTAAACGAATTAAATTATACGCCAACAACGTCCGGTACGTCAGCAGGTACAGGAGTCTTCTGTTGGACGAAAAGCGCAGCGAATCAAGGCAATAGAAGCTGTCGACGGCGTATCGAGTCTCATTCAAATTTTAGTGTGAGCATTCGCCCGAAAGAAAGGAGAGCGCTGTGATCGCGCGCGCGAGCCAATCACAAGGGCAAGAGATTCCGCATTTCCCGCCACTTCTTGTTGACGTCACCCCATAACGTTTTTTTCATGTAAGAAAGGAGACAGATAAGAACACGTGGACATCCGTCGTCTGCTATCTTTACTATTTTGTTAAATTTTTCGAAAACCATTGCTCTCCTGCCTGGGCTTTCGACGCGGCCTTACATTAGTACTAACGATTCTTATTTCACTAAAGTTTCGAAATCGACCTTTCTGTACCGCGCTGTCCCTTTAAGGTAAGAGATAAGATAAACTAAGAGATAAGATGACTTCGGTTATCTTATCTAGGTAGTCGTATCTGTTATCTTAAATTACTCATATGTTACACTGATATGTAACTGATGCCCTGTGCGCGAGAGTACCATACTGTGATATTTATATACATTAGAAATGACTAGGGCACACCGTTAGTGAAAGACCAAGGGGGTGCATGCCAAAAAAAGAGGAAAAAAAATGGTTTGGCTTTGTAAACGTGTATATTCTGTTTCTTCTTTTGCGTCACGCTTTTGGAAGTTGTTTTCACCTGCCCGTCTCGTTGGAAATGATATACAGGGTGTGCCCCAGAATGTGCAACAGGCCTATTCAATTCGAGAATGTGCTGAAAACACAAAGAAAAACTTGGTACATGATCTTCCCGAAAGGGCCCACGTTCTGAGCAGTGTGGAATATTATATGGCTAATTAGGGTCAAATTACATTAATTACCTTTTTTGTTAATAAAAATATTGGTGGGGTACCATTTGCGGACTTCTAGGCTTCTCATAACTTGGTAAAAGATATCACACTCCGCGCCCTGCGAGTCTGCAGCCAATTTTTCTAGTTACGTGGACGGTTCAATTCGATGGTCAAGATTACCAGAATTACACATTTTTGTTTTTGTAGTTTTTAGCTCCGAACGCTGTCCCAGCTGAGCTCATAGTCCCTAGCTCTATTTATAGCCTTTTATAGATTGTGTGTGCGCATTATGTACAGTCAACACTCGATTTATAAACACCTAACACCCTTCGTTTCTCGGTAAATCGTTCATAAATTGAGTTATTCGTAAATCGTGTACGGAGTACGCGAAATCAGAACAGACCATAAAACTACGAGAAATCAGTTGGTGTACGTCGTATTCTGCAAAACAGTTCATAACTGCGCTTTGCACTGCACTTCCTACTGAGTTCATCCTGCTTAAACAAAATTAGATCTAACACTTGAAAACGTTGACTTTGCATTCCGTAGTCCCCTCTCACTTTGTTTCCCACTGCAAGACTCCAAACAATGATTTTGTCACCGATTGTCAAGTCTGACCGCTTTGACCTGGAACCGCAAGTTGTTTCCACTTCGGGCACGTAGTCCACACTGACAACGAGCTCCCGGTCAGAACCCGAATAAGGTAAATTGTGAATCACCTTTCTGCAAATATAGCGGCTGTGGGTCACTTGGGTTTGGCTTCTCTCTCTTTTTTTTTTGTAATTTATATTGAAGCACTTCCATTTCAGTCAGTTGACTTCTTCCCCTGAACACATTTGCTGGCTCTGTTCACAAATCGAGGTCAGAATGCTTCACTAAATCAGAATGCACAACACAGCCGCTTGAAAATAAAAGGGTACTATGTCCAAACGCTGTCAATAAAACTCACAGAATACTTAATGTCTGCCTTAATGTCCTTAAGCACAATGTTGCCACGGTCCCAGAATTTACTGCGCAATAAGTGGTCACCTGCCGAGAGTTGCAGGTTAAAGACATCGTCCACATACGTACCCACACCAAAGTGCTGTTGCTACTAGGGCATATTGTTATCTTTCAAATGGTGTCCAGACAGAGCGTAACTACATGAGCTAGTCACGAGGTGTCGATAAGGTTTGCTGCCTTGAGAAACTCGATGAGAATATACGAATTGCTCGGCCTGCTGATGCGCTGGCCAACGCCCCAAGGCTCTCCTGCCTAGACGGGCTCGCGAGATCTCCAGCACTTGACGATGAGCATCATACTCTGGGAAAATTTTCATTCTCCTTGTGTTGTTCATTCTTGGTCAATTTGGGCATTTGGTTATGCACTGAGCGGCACCAGCTTTGAGAGCCGTTACCACGGTTTTACAAGCAGCTCGCAACCGAAAGCACAACATCCACCATATGGCGATGGGTCTTTGGTGGGAGCCGGTTCCCCTCCATAGACACCCTTAATTGCACACCCTCGAGTATGTTGAGAAAGTCAAAACCGCTAAAATCGCGACGGATGTGCACAGGCAAGAGGGAAAATTTGTTACTTCAAGCATGACATACTGAAAAAGTCAACACATATCCATCTATTCATGACACAGTATGACAGCATTGTTTTATGAGGACAAAAAAGATACAAAGATAGAGACAAAAGATAAACACAGAGACAAAAAAAGAAAGAGGGAAAACATGCCGTCGACACCGTTTATTGACTACAGGGCATCGCGCCGACATAGTTTACAGCTAACTTCTCTTCAGGTATCTTCCAGGGGTTCAATAGACAAGAAATTAATATTGCTTCCTTTTCCCCCTCTGCGCGCTTAGCATCACACCAAAAGTGGCATATTCGATACATGGCCACAGGAGGTGCCGCTGCTCCGCTTTCAACACTTCTGCCCCACGCTCACTTCTTGTTTTTCTGAGAAAAATATCCGCTCACCGCGAAGTTTTTATTGCCATTGCATTGTTTTTATCACTTGCGGCAAGCATGCGGCACGTTTCTTCGATCAAGCGACAACTGACATGACCTCTGTACTCGGCTCTAATTTCAGCCGCTTGCGCCAATTCGGAAAATCGTTTCTTGGCGTGACTGCTCCTTGTGTCAGCCTTTCCGCAGACTTGGTGGGACCTCTGCGCTTGAGCGAACTAAAGCTGCCTTCTACCTGCTATTGCTGAGGCATTTCATTCGAAGGGAGTGCCCATATTACTCTGGCAATTTTCAAGATATGTGTAGCACCAGCTCGCTTTTTAAAAACATTCTTTACAGTTGCGCCTCTAAGATTTTTTCTATCACTAAACACACACCGACATGACACTTACACCCACACCATGCACAGCATGGAAGGAACTAAATAAACTTTGAATGCAGTCTGGACTCTCGTGCTTCACGTAGAATCACCTGATGGCGTCTATTCTATATGAAACCGCATCTCTTGGAAAACGACATATTTTTCCTCAACTTGCTTCGGTGTTGAGACCGTTTGAAGAGCTTTCCCCGCACCCATCTTTTGAACACTTATTACTCTCCTAGCACAGGCGAGAAAAGGTCTATATGAAAATATATGGCCTCTCAGCTCAATGCCTTTTTCTTGTCGGCCGTTAGGAACGCCATAAAAGGACACCAATGTACTTGTTTTCAACCTTACATTCTGCTTCATGGCGTTTTTCCATTCATTCATTCGTTGGTATTGTGCTTGCGGCCAATCGTCCCATCGGGCTTCCTAAACGTCGCAGTCGCGTCTGATATATTTATACGATCTAAAAAGAGAACTTCCCTGCACAACACGAAACAAACGCTAAAGAGAACGGTTTCTTCCCTGCAGCAAATTGTCGAAAATGGCAGGCGGTAACGTACTGACCATATCCTTCTTCAGGCTACCGTTTAACGTGGCTGGTCGTTATCTTTACCGAACGTCAATTATTAACAAGTGTCATGTCGTGTGTCATGTCATAACATGTCATGTGGTGTGATGTTTTCTTTTAGAGTGTAAAGAGCTTTAACAATTTGGAAAATTTAGCCCCCTGGTATAGGGGCTGCCATATTTGCGAGTTATGGCTGCTCAGGTTATAAATACAAGGCATACAACGTATGGGCGTGAAAGGACGCAGCATCCATACATACACGGATAATTTAGTACCTGAGTTCTGTTAACAGAAAAAGGGGAAGATACGGCCAGTTTGTTTCCAACAACAATAACTGCATATATTTTAATGACGATGTCATGGGGTATTTCGCCCTGCCAGAAACAATAGCCATCCCATTGCACTGTGTTTGAGCATTAATAATGATAATAATGAGAAAGGACACAAAGCTACAACTTCATTAGGAGTCCGGTTGCGGGCAAATAGTTCTGCAGAGCGCACAAAGGCCGGCGATGCTGTGCCAGGCAGCTACAAGGCGCAGTCAGTTGGTCCAGTGTTAACGGCGTTCATAAACATACCATAACCTTAAATGACGAAGAGTGAAATCGTTTCGGTTGTCACTCCAAGTGTTGGCTTTCGAAGTCATGGACCTACACAGCCGGTTTTCTTATCTATTCCTTCTGGTCTTGTATTGTAAACTGTAAGGTTGGTAATGCCTAAAAGACTGCGCACATCTGTATCACTCTTTAGCCCTCTTAAGTCTCATCATTTCTAAATGAAGGCATAGGTATAAGATGACGAACTACACCTTTTAGTGACAGAAGTGCTGTTAAGCTAATAGTGAAAAAAACCGCCATCTGCTTTCAGGACATACGGCTCATTACCTTAATGAAGCGCAGTTGCCCGGAAAATAATATTTCTTCCCCTGTCGCTTGCAAACAACTGGGGCAGAGAACTTCATCTCTATTCGTCTCCTAGTTCGCCTCATTTCTTCCACTCTTAGCCATCGAAGAAGTCTGCCCACGAAACCACACTAGTGCATTTGGTATGAATGAACGCACACAGAGGTGAAGAAGGTCAACAATACTTAATGACGTTGAATTCTAAAGCTTTAGAGTACATGGGCCAAAGGCTTATTAAGTTAATTATCTAGTAACTTGCATCCTTTTTGGATCGTTGCATGCTTGCTTTCTTCTATGATTTTACGTGCCAAAAATGGCAAAGTGCCATATGCATAAAGATTAAAAATATGATGCTGTCCGCACTGTCGAACGTTGTTTGTACAAGTTTAACACTATAAGTGCAGAGGGTTGAAAAAATGATGGCGAACGACACGAACGAAACCACATGACGAAAATAAAACATAAACAGTATCCGAACAAAGTAAAAATGCTCCAACAAGAAGGAAATACCATCAGCGTTGTCTGTACATGTGCCGTAGTGTCACACTGATAAAAGAAGAACAAAGAATAAATAGAAAGCAATGAATAGGCAGTCTGAGTCCATCGTCAGCATTCAGTGATGTTCAGAAGTCACACACATGCCTTCGCGGAAGCTGGGATACGGGAAGTAAGATTGACCGGAATGCCTGCTGTGCTGCGCCTGAACGATCAGTATGCAGCAAGCATCGGAAAAGCGTGCTTCGCTCGCTTCACGATACGTGCGTCGAACAATGGCGGGGAACAGTGGCACGACTAATATAACCATTGATAGACAAAATTTATCCACAGACTGGCCGCTCTGCTGTCGTTATTCATTCACTACGGAGACAATGTGTCATGAAGGCAGTCATTGAAAAAAGAGTTCTGAAATATGTTTCATCTTTTCTTTTTCTTTCTTCTTTATTTCTATTTGTATTTTTATGATCTATTCGCTTTGGCAGCTGCTACGGACAGGTGTCTTTATTCAAGAAGAGAGGATTTTTCGATGCCCACTGATTCTCACTGTAGAACGACGTGAAGGAAAGACGAAGCATTCTCGGCCATCTGACTGAACGTTGGGCACATTCCCACAGCTACTACCGTCGAGGAATAACTCATTAGCGTGCTGACTGCAAAATCTATTCGTAACAAGCTAAAACTTTTCACTGACGAGCAAGAATTTTGTTTTTTACGCAATAGCGATTCTACCCGTTTCAGAGTGCACACTGCAAACAGAGACGCAGTTCGCAACACGCGCGGAATCACTCGCCATGGAGATGGGTATGGTTATACGATTAATGTCGTGCTGAAGTGGAAGCCGGCGCTCGGTTCACTGTTCTACCAATCAGTGCAAAAGAACGCCGGTTCCTATCCTCTTCAACTCTTGCTGAAAATACAAGATCTGAACAAGTTATTGAGCACTCACACAGCTTTTAAGAGTGGCAGCATCATTAAATGTGGCCGAGAAACGGCAATTAGTGCCTAATTACAACCGATGATAATTATTTTTTTTCCCTCACAGTTCCGAAGATTTATTTCATTCCACGTGCGCATTTTTGCACTAATTTAGCTTATACAGAGCTTCAATTAGCTTTCGTCCGCATTCGAGAAATAGGGAAGGGAAATAAAGTACCTGTATCATTGGTGCTAAGAAGCGCTGCACGCCATAAGTCTATCAGCCATCAAACGAAATTTAGCATGCTCAAAAACAGCAAATATAAATAAAAAGTAAATCATAAAAATAACGCGGGAAAGTGAAAGATATGCCGAGATCGCATGAGGCCATTTCACGAGCAATGACTGGATGACGCGTTCTAAGAAGGTACCCAGAGCACGTGAATATGTGGTTTCCCACTTACGTTAGACATAGAAAAAAAATGAATAACGTTTGCTGGACCGAAAATGGAGCCGGAATTTGACATATGTGGCCATGGAAGCACCCGTTAAGACGAAAGGAACGGTTTAGAGGAAACAAATACAGTTTGCTGCATAAAATGTGCCCCAAGGCATGCATACAGTTATTGAATATTTCTGTCTTTCTTCCCATTATTTAATTTTCATCCCAAGACATCAGAGGGAGAAATGGACAAAAACAGAAACACTAAAGCTAGAGGCAAGCGAAGTATATAGCCGCATGAGCGCCGAGATCACAGCGGAGAAACTTCAGACCTTGAAGGAGAATCCATTTTGAGCTCTTCGAGGTTTGTCTTGTCCTTTCTTCATTCAAGCTTCGTGCGTATTTCGCTATGAACGTATGTACTCCGCAGGCTACCCCGAGTGCATTTCTTTTCTAACTTTTGCAGTAATTTTTACATTTGTTCGACAGACACGACACAGGCAGGAGGAAGTGGGTTCACTTTAGAGGACACTTTTTTCTCTGTCTCCTGTTCTCTTCTTTCGTTTTTTTTTTTTTTTTCACGTTCAAAATTTTTTGGTAATTGTTCTTTTGGCGTTGTACATCGCCCTGTTAGAGCCGCAAACAGATTGCATTTGCGGCCTCAGTGTTATTGCCGGTGCTGCCGTCGCGGTTCACTATGTGGTCGTTGTTCGTCAATCATTTTCATGGTCAATGTGTAACTAACCGGTGTAAGCTTGAGCTGCAGCTCGGAAGGCAAGTATTGATTGCGTTCTGCCTTCTTATGCTGTCGTATGAAGTTATAATGATCCGAATTAGTTACCGGATTTAAGCCAAAATATATGAAAATAGATTTTACTGCATGATAAGCTCTCAACTAATTGTGATTTGGAATAACAAATTACCTTACCTCATTCGTAGGAAAATTGGAGGTGGTGCTTCTAGACATCATGGTGGTTGTCTGATGTCAATTGGCATCTTTTACAATTTTCAACAAACCGGGTGACTAATCGTATCACAATGCGTGACGATGGAATCAGATTGAATCGTAGGGGAAACTTTTTATTGTATTTTTTTTTATGGCCAGGGCTACTGACTTAGATAGGCACCCAGTTTGCACATGCATCAAGAGTCGAAAACTTGAAAATAAAACTTCAACCTCATAAAACGTGCTAAGCATTTTTCTCTTTTTGTTTAAAGTCCAGTAATGTTTTTGTAAGGTCAAACAACGTTTCTGATAGCTAAACGACGCAGCTGACAGTGAATAGGAAGCACCGTGAACTATTACGAGCGTATACTGCCAGCCGCGTCCCCATTCTGCTTGGGCTCCGATCGTCATGAACATCCAGCCAACAAAAGCACGCCACCCGCACTTGAAGACATCCGTCTGGAGCATCGCCTTCTTCTCTCGTTTGCATTAAACGTATTACTTATCTCTCATCTCTCTGCTCGGTTTGCTCCTGCGTTCCCGAGCTTACAGCACGCTATCCGTCACATGGACTTCGTAATGAACGCATAGCCGTCGATAAATTGACGCGTCGGACAGTGTGCGTCAGTGCCACAGGTGGCCGAATAGTGCATCTTTGGGGCACGTGAGTTCGAGTAACCTACAAGAGTGCTTCATCCTGCAAACATGTTGGAAAACTTTCTGCCTTCCAGCTGTTTCCGTCAATAGAGAAACTCTTCAGAGAGATTTCTGCCTGTGCCACGTGAAGCTTCTTCGCGCCCTAATGCTTGACATTGCTGCCGCTTGGGGTTTATGCTGGCGCTACATTCGTTGGACAGAACTGAATGCATTAGGATAAATACTCTAAAACATTCTCAGCATAAGGAATAGACTTAAAGTGCATCATACATTTGCACCTACATTCCTCGACGTTAAAGTGTGACGCCTCGATTCGAATCGACAAGCATGCCTCCATCCATTGGGATCGTGGTGATCCTCTTCTCTAGCTCTGCTATTTTTGCTACCAACCTATACAGACAGCGTGAATGTCGGCTCAAGGGCATTCAGAGGAACCGACGCGATGTCTCCAGAGAATCTCCACGCGTGCGTCCGGTTGAAGTATCAATGGGATTGAAGCAAGAAAACGAAGCGTCTCTTCCTGCATTGTGGGCTTTTAGAGTGAAGACCTCTTTTATCCCCAGTGTTGTCATCTTTCTGGTTATGTTCTTCATATCTGTGGTCAGAAACCTTTTACACGACTCGCTTTTGGACGTTCATGCTTTTTATTATTATTTTTTTTTCGTTCCACACGTGAGCTATGGAACGGAAATTCTGATGGCGGTATAGGGGTGAATGATGGAGGAAATGTGGAGACACGTATTTGGGAACTATATAGAGTGAAAGATTGTCCGCTCGTACAATCTGCGGTCTATTGCGGGTGCTATTTTAAAAGCGTAGGTAACTAGACATGGAAGTGCGTCCCTGAATGTGGAATAGGATACGTAAAAATATATAGAAAGTGCGCAGTTTGGTGACCTACAAGGAATGTTACCTATCATTGGACCTTGCGGAATGCCACACGCTCTTAGAAAAAAGCTAGTATGAGTTGCTATCTCATGTTAGTAAACAGAAAAACCTCTGACGAGTCCTCCACTACAGTTGGAAACTTTGAAAGGGCAAGTTGTGTTTGAATTGAATACTCTTACACCTGCCTCAGGCAACCGCAAAAGAAATTGATGAAACCCGACAACCACACATGGTCGTACAAACCTGAGGTCTTGCTTTCAAAGGATCCGCTGCCTCAGGCGTTACTCCACTTCTTTCAAAACCCACTGCTACACTTTCGTTTACGGCTATCGAGATATTGACACAGGCGTCGGTCATTCGACGAAACCATGTCGCCCTCGGCTGAGCGAGTTAATGACAAACTTGTCTTTGACGTTCGCTTTAATAACACCCTCTCAATGCGGGCGCTTTTATGTCCACAATGGGTAGTCCTTATGGCTCGAAGGCGTTGATACTGAGGCCATATGGAGTTAATAGTTTCGGAGACGTTCTGTATAGGGGACATTGTGGTTATTTTAGGCATGTGGTTTGAGAAAGGGACAGTTCTTGCACATGTTGCTTTTTTTTCCCTCTCTTTTCTTCAGAAAAAGGCACCAAATAAAACAGAGTAAACACCATAAAAGCACACCTTACTGAGAACAGCATTATAAATAGAAGTGTCGCCTAGCACGGGAAGAGCCTAATGGTCGTGTTCTCTGGTGCAAGTCATTATATTGGTTACAGTAACAGTGACCCAAGCCTGTGCCATATTTGTGCTCTCGAGTGAATGGACGCTGTTCTTTGAGAAATCCATCCGACAAACTTCACAAACTCAGCCTAGAGTTTTTGATAAAAAAAACTTACTTCAGATAGGCATGGTTGCCCGTTAGCAATATGTCGTTTTGCTGAGTTAAAGCTAGGTAGTACAAAATGCTTTTTCTTTTTTTCTTTTTTGGCATAGTAAATAAATTAACCCATGATCTCCTTTCTGTATATTACAACATGAGACAAGACGCGGAAGATCGTCGGGTAGGCGTAAAAAAGAAAAACGAAAAGTCTGAGGTATTTGTCTCAAATTTTAAAATAAGGGATTTCGCGACAACTGCTATCATGCGGCTCTGTAAAGCGTGCTCTGCCGCACCATGACTCTTACTGTAAAGAAGCCAACGTTATGGAAGCTGCTTGGAGTTTGCGGCAGCGAACGCTGTAAAAAAATTATCTTGTTTCGTGTTCCATTATTTCACTAGTGCTTAAAGCTTACGTGTTCGAATACTTCCTTTTTCACGTATAGCTGGACTTTTATTGAAACGTGTTATAAAGTACTTTCATTTATTTCTGCTGAGATATCTCGAGCCGAGTTATGGGGATGCGCACCCCCGCTCTGCTACGTGCTCTTTCGTTCACCAAGGGCGGTTGCAACTTCTTATTTCGCGAGGTGTAACCTCCTCACCTTTTGAGTTCTACTCTAAGCACAGCAGTAGCATTAAGTGGTAATTATGAAGTGAGGCGATTCGCAGCTGCAGCCATTGTGCGCTACCCCAGTCTGCAGGGGTGTACGACACGTGGTGATTATGACATACACGTGCACCCACGGGCACACACGCACGTGACCGGCTATTACCCGCAGAGCTCAAAGTGCGGAATGAATATGACAAAAGGCGTACACGCACATCCTACAAGCCATTAACCAGTCTCGTACCATCCATTAGCGCCGTAGGTGGTACGCCATAAAGACCCCAATAATCACCATTTTGCCTTCTGGTGTCAAGCCTTTACGTTTAGGGGGAATAAAACGCACCGTTTCTCACGTCAGGTGCTGACACCCAGCACAGATTTTCCTATGACTGCGTATCTACATTGTAGCTGCCCAAAAGTAGAAAATATTAACGTCAAGCGCTAACAGTAGGAATTAATCGATGTGAAACTAACAATTAACGAATAGTAGATAATAGCAGTAATTACTCAATGTTCTACGCTCTGTTTCTCCTAATTAACCAGCAGAAGAACGATGTAATTCTATCTGATAACATATCGCGAGTAATCACCAAACAGGAGCAGAATTGACTCGAACTCAGCACTCTCAAATTCTTCGTTTTTGTTTCTCTCTCTTTCTGCTAAAAAAACAAACAAGAAAATTATGCATAAGCTAAGTGACCGATGTAATAAAGAAGGAGACTTAGCTTGGTCCTTGATTACTGAGGTTATATCAATAATTCTGAGGTTTTATCAATAAATATCATTAATTGCATCGTATGCCGCAGGTTGACTTTGTATTGTACCCTTTAACTTTTCGCCACATTCTGTACTGCTTCAACTAAGCAGAACTTTTCCTGCCGAATGCAGCAAATTGCATAGTACACCTTGGTTCCACTTTCAAACAATATGATGATGCGGTACAGGAATTCGTTTGTTTTAGCATTGCTTCGTAACCCTCATTCCTGGCTCCGAAATCCACAAAGATGGGGTTTCACATCCGCAGCTAACTTTCGCTCGGATTTCTCCGTCGAACTCGATTTAAGCCCTGTTTCACCAACGGCAGTCAAAAGGTAACAGATATGCGGTGAATTTACTCCAACCTACTTTTAACTGACTAATAATCGAGATATGTTATCTCCTGAGTGATAGGAGTGACCACTCATTTCTGAATAAAACAATGCTGCTACGTAAAAAAACGAAACACCGACACAAAAAGCCAGCGTAAATTGTACTCCTACTTGCTGGGAACGTCGTGCCATTCATATATACGACTAGGAGACGGAAGAGCTTTCATCGCTTCCCATACTTCTCAAGGACGGTCAACTTGAGTCCTCTTTATGCAAGTATAACACACATAGGAGCAAACGGCTGAGAGTCAATATCTGCGCATAGTGCCCTAATCGCAAACAAAGCACGCTTTTTCCATTACAATGTGATGTCTCTGGGGAATATCATCATCATCATCACCATTTAATTGTTGTTGTTGTTGGGGAATATAACGTGTTCGCTCTATGATGCACAACGGAAACTACCCCTGCCACACCCGAAGTCGCATGCAAGTGCTGAAAAGAACATGCTTACATCGCCGTTGTTTCGTAATAGCCACAGTGCGGAGATACTGAGTAAAAAAGGTTAAAATCGGGGTTCAGTCACGGAGACATAAACACATTAGTTCATAAGCACTTTCGGTTACTTACGGCTTCTGATAGTTTTCGCATCACGTAAGACGCATTTTAATTTAATGCCCTCTCAGCAGCGCGTACACACTCTGCACTACGTACGCGCTGGCTGTTGAAGTATAAGGAGCTTTAAAAGTGCTGTTTATCAGTCAGGAAACAAGTCTTAATTTCTTGAGTAACGTAATGGGTGAACGAGCTGTGCCTTACTGCTGCTCTACGACATCGTGACGTTGGCTGTTTGGTACCATCTCATGCCCTGTGAAGCTTTCATCTGCCGCGAAGTTGTCCAGGTGCCATCCGTTGCACTATGGGCATACGTAGCCTTCGCAGACGTCCATAACTGTAAATACTTGTATGGAATTGCATTCTGGGGTTGGCAGTTAGTGATAGTGGCCTGCACAATCGCGCCACCCGAAGAAATTCGCGGAGTTGAAAGCAAGACGGAGGCAGGATGCCGTTCGGAGAATCGGGAGGCACACATCTCTTCTGCTAAGTAAACCTGACATCGCTGCATCGATGTCAACTGAATGGAAAAGCAGCTTACTGGGAACCCACACAGCGGCGGTCGATACCCCACTTCAACGTTGTACGGACAGTTCAATCTATCCGACAAGCAGGGCTGTGATCCATCCTCAAAGTACTAGCCCTCGTAAGGGAACTTTCAGTTCATAGATACCTTCGGACACTTGTCGGAACAGTTCAACAGAAAAGATCGTCGTCTCCGTGCACTGTCAGTGCCGAAAGCACCTACTGGATTCGCACCACGCAGCGAGGCCAAATCAGGAGGAAGACGACACAACCACTTGCCATCTTACGGGGACAAAACCTCTTCGTTTTCCCTTCGAAAGAGATGTGTGACGATGACCTCAATGTCACTACACGGGAAGTGGGTGCAGCTTTGGCGACATCTTATGACGCACCGTTATGCTGGCGTTGTCTATCTTTTGAGAAGAGGAGAACTTACTTGAGCGTGTGAATCAAATGTCTTTCTCCGGCTGCGCAGTCAACTTTCACAGTGCTATGCGTCAGCGTGCTAATGCTCTAAAAATTTCTAAAAAACAAATATAGGGTAAAAACTTATAGAAATAAATATCCGTGGTCCCTTTCAAAATTCGGCTCTTCAACCGTTCTTTCTGTGCCAATACCTTTTAGAAAAAGCGACAAACTTCGTAAAAAAATACGGTTTAACCTCCGTTGCCGTTTAGGAACCACCTTGAAGTCAAGCATCGTGAAGAAAATGGCCCTGTACCTCTCAGAATTTCGTTGCACAGTCAAAATGTGACATAACTGACAGAGACAAAACTTCTTTTTCGATATGCAGGCTGAAATAACAGGAAGTCAAAGGCATGCAAACAAAACGATTCCAGTCGAGTCCAGTCGATACCGACTTAGCAAATCCAGACCGGTCCGGTCCAATCTCAACGTTGAGTGACGCTTGAATGAGCGTCCGCGATCGGACACAAAAGGCGCATGAGGTGTGCAGCTCTTGCACGCCACTTTCCCATATAGAGCTTGCTTTCAATAGTTGCCCACCAAATCCCTTGGCCTGACTGTGGACACTTGAGGCCGAATTCAATTACCCCTGACTCTGAGAGGATCTAGTGAGGCTTTTTCTCGCCGCCCTTGATTGCAGAGGCACAATTGGATATATTCCTTCCCACTATACTCTCTTGTTCGTATTCCGCTCTGTTTTCTATCCTGCTTTCCTGTTTTTGTTTCTTTTCCTTCTTTTTTTCTTTTTGATGAGCCAGCACGGGCCTCCACCAGAAATCGGTGGCTCCTCCTGCTCTTGAACAGGCCTAGCGTGCGTATATAGTTGCAAAAGAAAGAAATATCCTGTTTTGGTGAAGGGACGCCGATAGCAAAATAATGAAGCATTCGTTTTGCTTATTTCTTCGAATGGGTTTCGATTTTTTTAAAGGAGCAGTGCATGGAATTTGTAGTCATTATTTCGTATTGTTAATAAAGTACACGGGCACATTATGTAATCCAGTAAAGCGAATAATCGTCATGGATGACGAACTTGCTATTGAGAATAGCTACAGAAAAAATAACTGTGACTTGCAACTCGCCGCAGCTTCGATTGTTGTTAAGCGTCTATGACTTGTTATTTCCTGCGCGAGCCATAATTTTTGCTGATGCTCCAGTGGGAGTCATTACCAGTGATTGAACTTGACCTTGATGCCTGTATAGAAAGACTGTAGTATCTAGAGTATGGTGTTATTTCCATTCTCTTGTAAATGAAGCGGTATAGCTCATACGCCCTGAAGTATATCTGTTCACGTTGTACACTGAATCTTCATGCCAACTTCGGAGGTTGACCATAGCACAGAAATTTCAATTTTCGTATCCAGAGCAGATGTTTCACCGGACCCTTCCCTTCGAGCCTCTTGAAATCGTTCATTACGTGTGTCAGTGCAGCGCCGTCCTGAAGTTCAAATGTCTACGCAGTGGCTCCTGAAACGGAAGGAGCAAAAGATAAAAGCATTTTTTTATTTTAGCTACTAAATCTTTTTTGTGAAAGCTAAAAAGAAAGATCGTTTTTATTTTATTTTTTTTTAATGGGATGGATGTCCCCATGAGGGCGTTGTAAAATATGCGTGTAGCAATGGGACCCACTGAAGTTGCCAGCAACACGTACATTACCTTAGTTAGCTAATTAATACCAGTAACTGATAAATTGACGCGCGTCCTGCTGAGCGTGAACAATCGGCATGACGTCAATGAGCTGCACTTGGTTCGTGGCTTTGTGCTTTGTATGAAAGCGGGGGAATCCCATCAGGGCAATGTTATAGGACGTCATGTGCTGCGCACTTCATGCAGCAGGCTGACGTTACTCACGATACCTCATCACCACAGAGTAAAGGGAACCTTGAGATGTGCATGGTGAGTTATAGCAACAAAGGGACCGGGTGGTTGATAGAATTGTAGCGTTCAACCTCATGGTCATCGTCATGGTCATACGCCGCGAGACATGCGACTCGCGCGAAAATAAAAAAAGGCATTCTTTTGTTTCTGCGTTCAACAACACGCAGCGTTCGTGCCTGCTTCTTGGTACACTCTACAGAATAAACAATGGTGAAGTACATTATTCGCCGCTTGGAGTACCTTATGCCGCAATGACACGTGTAGGTACCTTAACGGATACTGCCGCAGTGGGAGAACAGCATAATTATTGCATTATCAGATACTGGCAGTGCCATAAAGATTAAAACTTTCCAAACATTTAAGACAGCACGCGCACGTTTAGCCACAGGCTCGATTGTGAGGATGTACCCAGCAAACCACCTCGCTGATTGCTAGTTGCTTGCTTCGTATACTCCCTTTCAAAAGGCTTCTGTGCGCTCTGTACATGGGAATACACAGACACAAGAAGAGTTGCGCTGTCAGTCTCCCACAGACTGAAAGCATTCCTTATGACTGCCTTTAAGCGATAACTAGCCACGTGCAAGGTCATTAGGCAAACTAGGATTGCTTGCAGTGAGGTCATGGTTGCGTATGGAGGATATGCAGGTGTGTTGAGATAAAAGAGTATAGGCGAAGGGGGAGGAAACTTATCAGTCGCCCGTGGTAACATTGATGATGCTCTCGAAACATGATCTGTGTGTCGTCACCGATGCAACCTTTCTTCTTTGCAGCATTCGTGACGTGGTGTCAAGTATAGCAGGCAGTATGAAAATGATTATCACAGAATCCGGCACGTCAGACACGGCCGACTGGTTCCATATTGCGAGTGGATTTCTTTCCACATTTGGAATTTTTTCTCACATACTTGAAGCACAAAATCTCAAGTTAAGGCTAGGACTATCTCTGGTTTGAGTTTACAGCAACGAGTACAGTTCTACCACACGTATATTTCAAACCTGGAACGATTTACAGCGCGAAAGGCGCGTAACATTGTTGGAGACTGCTGAGGCCAGCAATGAAAGCCGCTAGTTTATGATGTGTACGAGCTCTTGTTCTGGCAGCACTGTTTCGTTACTGCTATACGGGTACCGTATATGTGTTTGCTTGTACACATTCATGCGTTTGCGGGATATTATGCTCTGCGGACGTGACTCAGTCTGTGCTTTTCGTCTTTTCCATAGTTACGGGTACTGGCATTCCTTTGCTCGTAACTATTCTCGTCTGCTATCCCTTTTTCTATTTTTTTTTATTTTTATTCGTTTTCGTTTTGCGACTGAGATTTCCTTCGTGGGGACATGTCCAATATTGCCCTCTTCCGCAATCAGAAGGTGGACGTAGGTCACGGTCAGACAGCTAACTCTATTGTTGTTGCAAAAATGCTAGGTTTCAACGTCTACTTGTTTTCAAGCGCGTTCTATTCTTCCTATGGGCTATATTGTGTTGAGCTCGGCTGAGTGCAAAAGCATTACGTTTCACGTAATGCTGTGCAACAAAAGATGATCTTTGGGATGCAGTTTTATTTTTCACGTCAATCTTGTATATGATATCAACTGACATTAAGGCACACATTAAATGGGACATATAGCAACAAATAGAGAAACTGTCTACAATAGCTCGCTCACATATGCGGAATAGCCATATTTCTTGCGCTCTGATATTACACTGGAAGCCTTTCAAGCCTCGTCGGGATCTATTCAGTACAGCAAAGTACCGCTGTGGCTTTATGTTACCGAAATGGCCTCATCTCATCCGTTTTCAGAAGTGCTATATCAGGTACAAAGTCCATTTGGTTGAGTCAGCAACTGCGTCTGCGTTGAGACAAAGAACTTGCTGAGCCTGTAACGGTAGCAGGAATATCGAGCGTGGCATTGTCCCAGCACGATGAAAGAAACCGGATTGAGAAATTCCGATATTTCGCTTCCAACGCTAGCACTGTTCGACTGTGGATATTACAGCGGTGGAAAAAAAACGTGTTAGAAGAAGGGGCCAGAAGCGAGGACGAGAAGTTCTGACTGACAAATTTATTTTCTTCACCCTGCCTCTGCGTCATTCCCATATAGGACAATCGCACAACGTTACTTGTTGGCTTGCTTCAAAGTAAATCTCAGAGAAGTTTCAGTGCTTAATTGTTGAGAACGTTCTGCGGATCGCTGTATTATTATTTGTACCTGTATGCTGTCGAGTTCGAAGATTTTTCACGCTCCGCCCCAACCGAATGTTATACAAGGATCGCAGCTGCATTTCGTTGCATGTTCAGTGGCCCTAATCGTCTTTATCATAGTACAAATGGATTGTAACATTTACACAAAACCGCAGTGCCAAAGAGCTAGATGTGATCTCGTTATGAATTTCTTCCACTAGCTATCCAGCACCCGTAGAATTTTCTTCCTGTAGTTGTCGCTTGCGTTCCCTTTAGCTGCTCCGGGTTTTAACTTCATTCGCTCCTATTGCCGCTTCCTACTGTATGAAGTACCACACTGAAGACGAATACACCTCTGTGCAATGATTCTAATGGAACCGAGTTTCGAGGAATGTCCGGGGAAACCAATACTCCTCACTTCTCTTTGCTTATGGGTTCCGCGCCTTAATCGACGCAGGAACTACCTCTCATCGGTTTCAAGACTTTTCAGTCCCTGGAACGCTGCAGCAGAGGCTCTGATTGCAGCGACGCGCTGAGGATGAAGATGGCGAAGCACACTCCACGCATCATCGGGTGGGAACTTCGGATTATTTTAAAAGCGCCATCCACTATAATAGTCTGGCATGACGGCCCTGCAATAACCAGCCTTCTCGTTTGTCGAAATAACGATTGTCTTCACTCTTAAGAGGATATACCAGGTGCGGCTAATCTCCAAATCACGTTTTTTTGGAATGTTGATGGCGCCATAGACAGAGCCTTATATGAGCCGCGTATGTGCTACCCCGCAAATAATCCCCACAGTGTACATATGGGGCCACCATTTTAAAGGTGCCCCCTCCCCTTGTGTCAGTGGCGGTGCGGTAGAACGTCCGACTTCCGAACTAAAGGACGTATTCCTCTTCCTGACCCAGCCACTCAAACAGCCAATTAGCGAACCATGCGCTATATGACAACGAGAAAACTTTAATGCGATCCTCAATAAGAACTGTTACCATACTAAACGTGCAGGAAGATGTCTGGCATTTGTGCGGTGACGTTTCATTGAAGAAAGAGGTAGAAGCAAAAGCACACAAAATAAATAAATGGTGAGGGCACTAGACATTGACTGTGGTATCTCAGACACTCCCTCTCACTTCCAGCTTTTCTTCTATTGGTGGGTTTTATAGTCGAGGGCAAAATATTTTGAGGCAGATAAAATTTATACGGCATTGCTATCTGACCCATATAAAAATTCGTTTTCAAGATGAAGAGTTGGGGAATGGCTTTGCATTCAAATTCGTAATGTTAAGTTTCTAACTTGTGCAGTATGCTTATACAGTGATATCTAAGCAATGCGACGTAAGTGAAGAACTTCAATGACAAGCGCTAACTACTTTTCTGAAAAAAAAAAAAAAAATCAAATTGACAATTGTAGGCAAAAACGTGTCCATCGTACCTCCAACATTGCTGGCCAAACTGATAGCATTGCCCGCCAAATGTGACGGCAAAAGAGCTTTCCATGGACATAATAAGGCAGGCCAATTACCAGAAAATCCAATCCACGTCTGTGCGGCATCGGCAGCACCCTGTATTTTTCTCTATTCATTTTTTTTAACTCAAACTTTTATATTTAAGTATTTCGCTTCGGAAAACAAAATGCTAGTTACAAAGCAACAAATCACAACAAAAACGTTTGGTACCTTATACGCACCGTTGCCTGATAAAGTGGTGTTTTTTTGTCACCAGACATCTCCCCGCGCAATTTCGCAGCAGTTTCTCTGCGAGTTGACCGCCACACACGTAACTTTCTGCATACCGTTCATCATCATCGAATTATTATTTAGCGAGTTTCGTTTGTATTACTTGCCTGCCACCTTATAGTACCTTTAAGACTAAAAGACACTGCTCTGTGTTGGGACCTTGACGAAAGTATGTTTCTTCAATAGCCTCAAGACAAAGATTCTTCGTCATGAAGACATGGTTTGTTACTCCATCATTATATTTCAAGTATGAAGACAAAAGGAAGCTGTTCCACGGTTCCCGGTTTCTTTGTTCGTCATTCAAGAACAACGTTGCTTGTTCAGCATAGCTCGGTTGCTTTGGTTTGGGAGGAGTACACAATGTACAGCTTTCACTTCGTTTCATTTCAGTATCGCGAACTGTGTAATACAATTCGCTTTTATAGAGAAGTGGGTTTCGTCTTTTCATTATTTTCCACTGAATAAGCGTTATCTTTATACCTTTGCGTGTTCAACGTAAATGACTTTTCTGCTGTCCCTGAAATACCCAGTTTATGTGAAGGCGCTCTAATACAGGTATTCAGGGCTTCGTATTCATTAAGGGTGCGTTAAGATACAACAAGTATTTCCTGCATAATGGTGCGCGAAAGATCTGAACAGCTTCCTTTTGGCAGAAATAGTAATTGTGCTCCGAAATGAAAGCTTCTGTAATGGTGCGATAGCCTAAAGACAAGGATAAGGAGCATAGCACAACAAACATCGCAGCAAAAGTTTAACGGCTAAAACTAAAGACACGCCTATATGCCCAAAATCTGGAAACATGGAAAGAAAACATGGGAAATGTTACTGTAAACATTATCTTTATGCTGGTGGTTTCGCATTTTAGCTTTCTACAGTCTTCTTGTCTTTTGAATTTCACGAATTACGGTTGTTGTACTAACACTTTTTTTTCTCTCCTCGTTTTAGTGACTTAATTTTCTAAGAAATTAGAGCCTGTCGCACAGAATGCGATTCCACTAAGACGCATAACACGTACTGTCCTTCTGTATTTCGCTTACACTTCTTTGTTGGCGAAAGTGTTTAACTTGCACTGGGTAAGCAGTGAATCGCAGAACCCGGTTAATGGTTATTGATGGTGTCGGCCGTCACACACCCTAATTTCGTATTGCATGGTGAAGATACATTGTTACATTATGGCCCCAACGGGCGTATTCGTACCCTAACTCGTCTGCCTACCCATTTACGTGCTCATATGGTGGCATGTTGCTGGAGGTTGATATTATGAGTTTTCTATGATGATCCGCTAACAGCGCACTGGGTGTTATTCTTTTTATTATTATTTTTTTTCGGAACGCGTGCATATAGTGGCGTGTAGTGTAAAAATAAATGAGATATTGTGGTGGCATGAGCTGTAGGAGTACGCTGACACATATATACGGAGAGGTTCGAGTGCCCAGGAACTGATAATACGCTGGCACGAGTGACCGAATTTCACATCGTCGTCGCTATCAACGCCCTCCTGCCTCTCATCCACAGACGCGGGGAGGATATCGTATCCGATATACCCGTGATTTCGCGGTCTCCATGGACTGGCTTCTGTATCGTGATGACACAGGTACCTGAGTACTAAGCTCGTTTTGTCGCCCTGATATGGTCTCATAATGGTAGTGTGCGTCTCGGTGGAACCTAATAACCATTAGATGTCATGCGTACTCTTCGTATCCACAAAATGATGAAGGCCGGTGGCCACCGACGCCAGCGAGTTGAGTCTTTGGGCTATAGATGTAGGGTAGATTGTCGTGAGTGAACGTGCCTCAGATTAGGGGCCATGCCCTCGGCAGGAACGAGCTGAGAATGTTGCTCGCGGTATTGCCGCTGAAATGTGCTCGAGGAGTACGGTCGCAAAGCGTGCAGTGGGGAAGCGTCTGCCATCACCACGGGAAAACGGGGCCCGTAGCGGATTATCTGGTTTGCGAAGTTTATCATGATAAAATGCTGAATTACCGGGCACATCGTTCCACGCCCGGTCATCAAATGCCGACCCACCGGAGTGATGAGCAGTCCGCTGGACACTGCACACACAGTGCCAAGCATGTGCAAAATGGGAGCAGCATAGATGGAGTTCTAACAAGTTTTATATCTACTGTAATTTGATGGAGGAGAATATAAAATGACCATGGAGTAAATGCATCTATAGCTTTGGGCGAGATGGTAGACAAGAGGCCGACTGTTATGTCTACAGTGCAGATTTTAAATCCACATGGGACTCATGGAAGGCGTGTCTTTCGATGACGTTCAAGACAGATTCATCGAATAGGAGGGGGTATGTTTATTGATGGTGAGGAAGAAAATGTCAGCAACCAAACAATAGTCAGTATCCTTGGTGAAGATGAGGCAAGAAGCTGGTAATATGACTGGGCAATTCGGGGTGTAAAGAAGGCCATGTGATGTCAGCTGATGCGCTGTCCTCCCCCCATGGTTCGTGAGTTGAGGTAGAGCTGCAAATATCAAGTGAATGCAGCAAGAAGGACCACCAAAAGGTGCACCAAGGGGATGAGGTGTGGGATGTCAGCCGGAATGTTGTGCAAAGGAGAGAGTGTGCTAGTCGTATTTGGCACAGGAACCAAGGGGTTCGTGCGAGGTTTAGGCGAAGGCGGTCGAGGACAGACTCCTCTTGTTACGTTATGTGTCCGTTGAGTACAAATTTTTGGTGGAGTCACTGGGCTAGAAATAGGCTTTGCGTCTGATAGTTTCGCGAATGAATTCTCGTCCCTAGGTGGAGGAAAATCGGCGTATATTGGGGCGGCCGGCTGAGGTTGCTGGTGCCATATCGTAACTTTATCAGAATCGTGACTCCGTCTGGCAGCTACATCAGCGCAACAGTTTTTGTACAACCCTATGTGGGCTGGTATCCATTGAAATTTCATTTTGTGGCCATCGCGTATCAGGCGATTGAATTGCTGGGTAATACGTGTTGAGAGATTTGTGATGACTTGAGGTTGAAATGGCGCAGTCGTGCTCAATGTTGACCTGCTGTTCGGTGAAAATGCTCCAAGCTGTCGGTTGTAACGTGGATATGCACAGTAGCTCTGCGAGAACAGCGCAGCATTCTGCTTCTGGCACCCGTCGAACACGTAATATGGACAGCAATATATCTAAAGTGTATTATATGTTGCAGGCACGCATACGAAACTAGATAGTGTCCGGTCTCGATACTACGACGTCCATCAACACACACGCAAAAAAGTCATTTTATTTACATTTCCAGCAAATATGTTTCTATACAGCAAACAACTGACTCAGTATCAGTTATCACGCAGAATGAGTAATGACATCGGTTATCCCAAGTTAACACGTACAGCTGAGGTAGAATCTGAAACCAACACGTGGGTGAACCGCTCTTCCCACATGACTAGATGAAAACACTAATGCAAAAACGGTAGAAAGAGGGAGCGCGTGCCACATCCTAATAACGTGACGACATAAACAGGCCGCTAAACATTTTAGTTTTGCCGTTGGACTCTCCGATTTAGTTCTGAAGACAATGGTTAACAAATGAAAGCGCATGGGTTACTGGACGTTTCTCTTAACCGTCCTTAGCGTGAATGCGCTCTAAATAAAATTTTCTTCTTCTCCTTCTTCAGCAGGCACCGTCATCAACACGCTCCAGTGAAGGGTTATATATTTTTTAGTTACGTACGTCCTAAATAAGTAAGGCATTGAGCGCACTCTTCTGATCCTGTCTCGTACTCATAGCTGGTACAGACCGTCGTGTCGTGGTCATCCGAGCGCTTAGCTGACAAACTGGCAAGATTTTGTAAAAAGGGGCTAGGAATGAGAAAGAGGGGAATGAAGAGAATGAGTGCACATTATCCTCCATACCCTGAACTGCGCAAAATCGAGATCACACATATTCAGCTATCCGAGACGCCATCTGTCGTGCGCCCCCTAGTGGGTGCCACTCTTGCGTCTGCGGCCGGCGACGGGCTGCTTAGTTGCGCACACTTCGCGCAATACAATATTAACCAAGTCAAACGATGTTACTGGAAAGCTAGTTAAGAATACATATTATGAGCAGCGACTGAAAGGCGCAGACTCTTACAGGGCCGCAAAATCTGAGTCGGCCCTAGCAAGACACGCAGCACTTTGAGGGCGAGAGTCCAGTCGGAGGGAACTTATCGCTTCTTGGCTCTACATGAAGAGAGTGAACGTATGCGGAGTCCATGAAAGGTCAGTGGGAGTCTAACGCACTGAGATGTCAACACAGAATTAGTATTTAGGCAACGGCCCACGTCGCATTGCTGAGTCTTGTAACATGAAGCTTTGTAGGCAGGGTTGGATGCAATACAAGGAGGACGAGGCACGGCCACGTGTCCTGACCTTGTTGGTCGTTCATTTTCTTTTCATTGTGCAACCCTTGAAGTTCTAACCAGTTGCCTTAAAAAAAAAAAAACGACATCAAAGAAAGCGGATATTTAGACTAGTCAGGCCTGGATGAACTCGGCACGACAGAAAAATCGACTATCAGCTTTTACATCCAACGAGGAACTAAGTAGTGCTATGTTCTCCTCTCTCGCTATTGCACGCTGTCGCATTTTACGTTAAATAAGTCCTATAGCTTCGTACTCTAGTATCCAGAGATCCTGAGCAACTGGCTAACGCTGCGCAAGTTGGACAACTCGAGGCTTGAGATCCTGGGTCAAACACACGGACCTTTCAGTCTAACCGTCCCAGTCCCGAGATGACTTCAATTGCGATGGAAAACGGGAACCAAACCTCGAAAAAGACACGAAAGTACCAGGAACCAATGGGAAGAAGGAAGGCAGGTCACGTGGTGCGCGACGGCGCCAACAACGCCAGATGGCGATAGTTCTCAAGTTTCGGTTTCCGCTTTTGAATACCGCGGCTCTCACGAGCCCTGTATTCATACGCGAGTAGAAACGCTGTGACCAAACAATCGGACGATGCCTGAAGACTGTGAAATACGCTCGGCCTCATGGCATGGTTGATGACCACACAAAACAATTGGTTTATCCACCAATGAAACACACACGCACACACACACAGGCAGACACACAGCTGATTACACAACGTGTAACACGTTTCCTTTGGCCACATGATTTGGCGAACGACACTCTCCGTCTCGAGGCACATACGATGTCGCACATGTACTACGATCCCGTGTTATACGATGTCGTTGACGACCTTCGCGGACTTGCTCCCGTTACAGTTGGTCATGGTTTCACGCTCCGTACGTTCAGCGTCCTCGCGCGTTCGAATGCGGCTGCGAGCGTTTGTCCTCGAAGTGCAGAAGATGATCTTTCGGAAACTTTTCCTGAAATTTTCGGACAGGAACGCGTAGAGGAACGGGTTTACGCACGAGTTCGTGTACGCGAGGATTTGAGAAGCGATCTGCACCACAATCCTCGGCGGGGTCATGTAGGGACCGTAGGAGTCGACGCTCCTCAGGACGAGGACCACCTGAATCGGGCACCAGCACACGGCGAATACAACGACGACGACAACGACGAGTCTCGTGACGCGCTTCTTGGACCTTACGCTGTCAGCACTGACACGACCGCCAGGGGCGACGCCAAACCACAGTCTCTTAAGCATGAGCAGGTAGAGGATGAAGACTAGACATAGTGGGATGACGTACGACGACATGAAGAAACATATCTGGAACGCGGCCCAGTTGTAGCCTTCGCTTGTTCTGAACATGCAGGCCGAGTAACTTCCAACAACTTCCATCCCGTGAGCAAATAACGCAGGGAGGCATACTATGAGTATTACAATCCAGGTGAGACATATGGCAATGTATGCGTTTCTTTCAGTCCTGATAGACATGGAAGTGATGGGATGAACTACTGCGAGGAACCTGTCCAGAGACATGAGGACCAAGGTGTAGATGCTGGCGTAGGCGCAGACTATGACTAGATACTGGACTATGCGACACCAGACGTCGCCAAAAGGCCAGTAGTTCAGTGTGTAGTCCCATCCAGTGAACGGCACGCAGAAGACGATGAAGAGTAGATCAGCCATGGCAAGGTTGATGATTAAGATATTAGTCGTAGAACGCATTTGTGGGTTACATAGGACCACCATGACTACTAATGCGTTTCCAAAGAAGCCAACGATGGCGATCGTGCCGAATAAAATGGGGACAACGACGGCTAAAATCTCTTCGACGATCTGGTTCGCAAGGAAGCGTTCCAGATCTGGATCCATCTGTGACGCGGCTGGCAGCGGGTCACTGCTGAGATTTTCGCAAGACGTTGCATTGCACAGCCGAGAGCCTGTCTGTAGGATGGTTGGTATCGTTGATGCGAACAGACTTGGGTGGGGCAGGAAACGCTGGTGATCGTGTTGGGGCTCGCTTGCCTCCGTACTTAGCGCGTAGCCTTCCATCTTCTCAGCCTTTAGAAGTTCTTCCGCCAGAGACCTGTACATAAATGATGTCACAGATTAGAGTCACGCAAGGACTAAAAGAATGCTTTTCTTAATGCGTGTCCTAAAAACACAAACACACGAGTACAATTACCTATGCCATATCATTTCCAGTTCTAAAGCCATGTTGTTACAAATGCGCAAACAACGTTCCAGCCCGCGAACTTAGTGTTCCGGCTGTGCTGTTAATAAATGCAACATCGCATTACCAAAGTAGCGTACTGAAATAAATATTCTCAACCGCAGCCGCCTATTTCGTTCTTATTATGAATGCCGAAATGCTGTATAATAAATGGGCCAGCGACAGTAATGCGCCACGTCCGTTATTAATATATACGTAATTTAAGAGAGGACATCACCATCATGAACGTCATCGTAGCATTTACCGTCATGCCTCCTTCGTCGCGAAGCCATTCATTCTACCAGACCATTAAAACTTTCCTTTTTATAACCGATGGTGGTGCGTCTCGCTCTCCTCTACGGCTGTTCCGATCACCGTAATGTTCTTGATCCCCACTCCGAACGTTCTGTGCTGAATATGTCCCAGCCCACAATGAACCCTCCGACTGACGGTGACCACAGTCAGTCCCCTGCTGTACATTATTGCGACTCACTAGTCCTCTCAGGTCTAGGCGATCGTTGTGTTGCTGGATCGGCCGACAAAACCAAATGAGAAACAGCATTGACCTATAAAAAATATATTCACGGCATCGAGCAGTATTCAGAATTTACAATTTTACGCACTGGCAGATACGTGCAGTGGTTCAGAAACAACGAATTTCCGGTTCGAGAAGTCCAATGAAGAGCGGCGGAGAAGTAACCCAGAGAAAACTTGCGTGGGGGTGCGAAGAGGGGAACGTGACGCTTCGGTCGGCGGTCAGCCCGACAGTGACGTGAAATCGCACGGCGGAGCGCCCAATGCGCCACGCTAAAACATGAAGGCTCAATACCAATTACTCATTTTACAAAGTTAATTTTAGTCGACAGCCTCATTTCTCACCCTCCTTTCTTTGGCTAACGGCACTCTACACATCTTGTGCTGCAGCACAACAAAAGCCCAAAATTTATATCCCAGAAAAATGAACAAAGCACCCGGAACACGTGCAACTTTCTTAATTTAAAAGTCCTCGCAACTAAAAGCACTTTAAAGAAAGCAAACCAGTCAAGTGGCATCCGTTTGTCGCAAGGCCTGTCTGTACGCATGTGGGACTGAAGGTTTGTTTGTAACGCTGCTGGCCCGTGTCTTTCACGGCTGCTGGTCGGCGCACAGGTTTGTCGGAAGTATGTCGGCGCTGTTTGTCCGCATAGTGGACAGAGCTTCCAACATCGATTTTTGAATATTAGCCAACAGTGGTGGCGTCCTGCCGCTCTAGTGGGGCAGGGCCTATATAGACTACCACAACACCTTCCCGTTGGCCAACTTAAGCCGTCATTGTTCGAATGTCTCCCCTTTTGTCCGCGTCTTGCCATCGCACATCTGTATGTCTCGCCATGAAGCCATTCCTTTCACGAGACTACTAAACTTATATTCTTTACTACTTACATGATATTTAAAATGAAAGGGTCTAAAGACTCAGATCAGCATCATCATCCGCAATGTTGCTGCCGCTATTTTACACATTTTGCCCTCCCCTCTAACAAGACAAGCTCCCTCCCCTCTGCCCAGAGAGCTAGTAGACACACTGCTATATACCGAGACATTTCAAAGATACATAAGCCAGTTCGGGATATGACTCACGTGCGGGTAATAAATCATCGCTACCTCTTGTGCGAAAAAATATACACTTACCACCAATAAGCCCCCATTAGGGGATGCCGCTTGTTCTCGATCTACATTTATGTGTATAGATGGCGCTGTCTATTATTCATGGCTGTTGTGGCAGGTATATTTTTGTATCGTAAGCTGAAATATAGGGCACCTGGCTGTGGATGAGCATTGGCTGGGCGCCCGTTCCCTTACAGTTGCCAGGCACGTGGCCCAGGCAACACCAGTTGTAGAATCTACGTTGAAATAGCGCTCAAATTCTGCACAGGAACGTAGAATCTGTGTTACCCAGCAACATAGATGCCGCGTAGAAAATGAGCGTGTTGAATCTACGATTGTATATGTACGAGCGTTCTACGGTGGCCGCATTCACGTTGTAACAACCTACACAGAATCGTTAGAGACACGACATTTCTATGTTTCTACCTAATGTAGCTTCTACGTTCATTAACGTAGAATACACATTGGTGCAACGGGGATTCAGTGTCCTGATAGCAGCGCGTATTGGCTGGGTGCCGAAACATAGGGTAGTAGTACCGAATCTTACTGCCTGCTGGACTGTAAACGGCTTTTGCCTGGGTTAGATTCCTCAATCCAGCTGCCCTCGATCCAACATCTGCCTGTGCTTTGAATGCTAACTCATGCCGACATCAACAGATTGCGCGGATTTCCACAACTGACACTTCTGGTGAGAGTTCCTATTAGGGGAGCTTGAAACACTATCGACAAAGAAAGGAGAGTATCAAATGAAAGCTCCTTAGGGAAAAGACGTTCGCAAGTGGAGACGCTGTGACTGTTGAAGGGTAACCCAGCCCTGAAACCTCAGTTCAGCCACTCATTTTCTCTGTATTATCCCTTTTTTCGTTTCCATATCATCCGCGTGTGTATATATTTTTTTCTTTCTTTCTCTCACCCTTCCTTACAGTCTCGCATTCCCCAGCTCACATTGCCTTCACTTTTCTGCGCTCCCTGAGGCTTCACCTAAATATCTTATTTCCTTATTGTGCTCAGAAGAACCATTGCGAAGTGTGGCGTTGCTTCTTTTACTACTTGTTGAGGGGTGACGTACGCTAAAGAGACTATGATGATAAGTTACGTTTCAGCCAGTCTCGTTCCAGAGCAGTTGACAGTGTGTTACATTTTGGCGTATTTTGTTTGGAAGAATAGCGTTTTCCACAGCGATTCCGCTCGTCTCGTTAGTTAAACAGTCGTAGAACCGTTCTTGAGATACATGCAGGCAAACTAGCATATAACCCTGGCAGCGAACTTCCATTATTATAAAAGGTGATTTGCTCGCACCATGCTATGCGGTGAAGTTACGAAGTGGGTGCTGATAGCACTGCCCTTCGCCGCTCTTAACTATCTACTCTTCCACTAGGATAACGCTACTCACACGTAGAAGCAATTATTTTATGTTTACTATTTATTTGTTCACACAATCGTTACAATTCGAAGACAATTGAGACAGGACACGATAATGCTCAGGTGAGGTGCCGAAAGCACGGCGAGGTTATCGCTAGAGAAATAGAAAAGACGCGTGAAATATGCCCACTACCTGCTATTCCGTACGCACCATGAAAAGACTACAGAATTTGCAATCACACTTGCCTAAAAGCTCCATGGAGTATCTCTAAATAAGTCGTACCACGGACTGCGAAAATGCGGCTTTATGCAACTGGCCGTGGAGTGCATGGTCGTACAAAACTGAATGAGACAGGTTCACACGACGCACAGCCTCGCTTATTTTGCTTATTGTTGTAAAGCCTTAGACTCTAATTGATAGCAGGCTTTTGCGCTTACAACCGATATGTGGATTTATAGACTTGTCCTTATTGTTCTACCTGTATGCCTTGTAGACGCCTAAAATTCGTACGGCTCTTTTGAATACAGAGAATATCCCGCGTATTGTTACTACTTTTCTTTACTATCATCAGTGCGACGTTGCTGCCCTGATCCACAAAAATGAATAAGAAAGGAAGAGAATTCCACGCAGCAATGATTGATGAGATCTTCTTCCACTTTTGAAACTTTACCCGACTTCCTCGTATTGCCAACTGTGAGATGGGTCAGTCCAAAGGTCCAACCACATCGGTTTCAAAAATAAGCCTGGGGGTTCCTTGACGACCAAGGCACCCCACAGGACAGACGGCAACCCAACCTCATTCCGCGGTAACCTCTCGGCGAAAGAAACTTTACCCGACTTCCTTCGGCCGTTCTTTATTACGAAGTATTCAAAATTTCGTGTAATTTCGCATTAAAAAGCCGACATGTCTCAGCAACGGCATATTCAGCGCACAACGGCTAAGGTGCCAGAATCCATTGAGGAATATATAATGTATGCAAATGGTCCTTTCGTGTCATTTTTCTCCTTGCCGGGTAACAGGTAATTCTCCAAGCGTGTAATCGTTATTTTTCATTATATCCGCTAGATGGTGGCATTTAATTGGATCGCGAATATCGTGGAGTTCCAAGAGGTGCAATATTACCCGCCAGAAACGGGAAGAAAGCACATTTGCTTCGCGTACGGATTCCAGGGCGACATGTACTAAGTTTTCATAATTTTTCTTGTGCAAGTTCAAGTGAACAACAACAGCAAATGACAATGATGACGTGGGGAGTTTCACCACTCCTGGCGCGGTACCCTACCCCGTTGTTGGGTGTGCGAAGTGAATCTGTAAGTGAGGGTAAAGTTAAGGATGAAGTGGTGGCCAGGGCTGGCGTTCAATTCAGTGGGTCTTGGTGGCATTTGTTTTCCACTGGGAACCCAGTAGTCCGGTGTTTGTGACAAATTTCATAAAGACTCGAAGCATATGTCGCTGCTCTGTAGTGTTGGCGTAGAGTCTGAAAAGTGCTTCCACCGCAAAACTCCCTAATGTGATACCAAAAAGGAGGGACACCAAATTCAGGCCTGCATATCGAATTTATTAAAGATTTTGGTTTTCGAATGCTTCAGCGTTCTCAAGGAATGTAAGCAGCTTCCGTGCTAGTAGTCTGGCGCAATTCCAAACGAACATTTCTTCGGAGTTTCTTTCTTCTTCATCTTTTGAAATACCTATCTATTCCAACTTCTTGTGCACGACTGGCGAGTCCAGTAAAGAGCTATTCAATAGTAGACCTTTAGCTCAGGTCACGAATAGATAAACAGCATAATTCGCTCCCTTGACGCGTGCGAGAATTAGCGCACTTTAAAGGTCGATGACTTGGCGTAAAATCATCGACTATAATCATGTAGACACGTGTCAAACTGGCACTCCAAAACGGTTGATAGTGTCAACACCACCACTCGAAGACATGACGAAACGATGCAGTAAGTTCGAGCTCAATTGTTGGAGCCCAGACATGAAGCACAGAAAGTACATCTCCAGGCTTCCTAATTGACACGAATGGGAATATAACCTTGAACTAAGCGCCTTGATTCTAGATGGGGCCTAAAGGAGTAAATCCCCTCAGGACAGCCTCAGACAGAGCGATCCATTTGTATCCAACAAGGCGCGACAGTCTGCTCTTTATGCCCACCAGGGCATGCAATGACCTGACGCAACGCCACGCGACGCACCATCTAAATCCACTGAGGGATTAGCGCGAATCAGGTGAACGGCACGAAAGACAAATCCTTCCGTTAAGCCTTTGCGGCCAATCGCTCTCCAACTGGCCTTAGTCGCCCCGTTCTAATTATAACAGATGAAGAAAGTGGTTTCGATAATGCAGCGACGCCCCACGCGTCCCATGCATCAAACTATCCAGATGTGCGTACGGTCCCTGCAGAAAAGCATAGCGAATTGGACTTGATGGTCCTGCACACGGAATATGCATTATGTAAGATGGTTTTGCTGAACCACTGGGGTAGATCTATCGTTATATGCTACAGTCCTTCAATGAAAACAGGTATTAGATGATGACGATATAAAGTGGATGTTGCGCCGAATAGATCATGAACTGCGGTTCGTGTAGAAGGCCTGGGGCCGTCAGGAAGACGAGGTTTGCCCCATTGCATACACGTCAGGCGCGCATGATCGTTGGAGCGTTCAAGTAGGTTTCAGAGAACCAATTGGTTCACGTCTGCAAGTAGATGCGACAGTGCTCTGATGCTCTGGTGTTCACAGTCATTCAGGCTTTTAGTGATGGTACATAAAAGCAGTACGGATAGGTTTTCGATCCTGAACTACCGCTGAGCACCAAGAAAAAAGAATTCAAAAGAACTAGTGAAAGCACAAAATGGGATAAGGGATTGAGAACTGCGTACTGTTCCTTCTAGCTAGCACGCGACATTAATTCTCTTATGCCGAAGGCGTTTATCTTTTCGAACTTTGGAGCCTGTTACTATTGTCCGTGCGTGTAGCAGTCTCGCAAGACAGTGGGCGAGTAAGAAGAGACAGAAATACATTGATATTCTGATGATATCGTGACGAGCGAGTGGACAAAATCCATAATGCAAAACGCAATTACGAGGCATGCTGGTTATAGGGTTAGGGGCTATAGTTTGAAAAGTTGTGCGGTGCCGGCTGTCCTGCATCTAAGATAATCATGGTTGCTAGGATGGTGCGCTTAAGTCCTTTCAATTGTTTTCCCCTAATCCCGGCAATAACCTTAAAATACACAACATTCCTTATTACCATAATTTTGCACACAGAGTAAAAAGAAAGTACCATCCTCTTTTCACATCAACGTCGCCCTGAGAAACAAATTCAAACTTTGAAATATTGTACCTTCAGTTATTTCACCACGTGCAGCTAACACCTACACAGTCAAGCACAGTAATAAGACCATTCCGTGCGTAGAAATATGTGTTTATTTTGTGTCCTTGTCCTGTGGAAAGCAATACATAGGTCAAAGTTCTCAATGTTTAAATGAGAGGTTTCGCCAACCTAAATCTCGAATTACTGGCAGGTCTAAAAACATTCCCCTGGCCTTACGGGACCATTTGTTCTCTTTTCTCATATCTCGTAGGCTCATTGTACAATCGAACGCTAATTACCGTTTCTTCTTACAGCTGTTAACAAACAACAAACAATAGCGGACTATGGTAATCACCTGCTACGAATTGGCGCGAAAACTCGTCGATAGGTCAGACACGTCGCAGGGATTGGTGCATTGAACATTAACGGAGCAACTACTGTCCGTTGTCGTCGTTTTTGCTCAAGAGGCTGTGAGACGCTCCTATAGTGAACCATGTGGCGAAAGGCTGACACCAGCTGAACGGACAACGAATGTTTTTGCGCCGTTTCTTGTGTGTCTTTGTGGGCAGGCTGAATTGAAGTGCAATCACATGCCCGTTTCTGTGCCTAGTCAGGCGAGCCTTTAGCTTCTGCGCTGCTTTTCCAGCTACAGGTTGTCTCGTTCGTGTAACACGTACGCATGTGCCGAAGTATGACGCAGTGTCACATCAATAACTTTAGTTTGGTAATTGTTTAATTAATTTTGTAATTTGTAGGCTATATCTGGTGAACTGCAGCGAAGAAGGGTTCATCTGCTACAAGGGACTGTGACATCCTGGACATGCGACTTGCGTCTTTTTCTGCTTGCAGTGGTGACAGCAATGAATTGTGATTGGTGCGCACGATGGACACAGGTCAATCTTGGCCAATGGTATGTACTTTCATATATGTATGTGTGGCGTATGTAGTCATCCTGGGCTCTAGGAGTTAGCGCAATAAATGAAACTTTATTCCACAGGGTTATATGCATACGACGAACAGCCCTAACAGTTTAGAAAGTCAAGTTTATATGCGCGTGAATTTATTGAGTTACTTACGGTACCCGGAGCATAAGTATACGCACACACTTCAAGTTTTTCTTTGTTAATTTATTCCATTCCGTGTAGAGTACAAGCTACTAGGGGAGGCTGAATTGTGAATATTTACGTATAAAAATGTGAATATTATACTTTATTTTTCCTGGCGTTTCAAGATCGCAAGAGTTGAAGTCACGTGTCTTTTGCACAGCGCTTGTCATAAACGCTACAGTAGGACAATGGCATACAACAGAACTGCCAAAGAAGGTACATTTATTGTTTACGTAATGAACACTCAATTTACTAAAAATAAACCTTGTGAATTCAGGCTGCGAGGATGCTTCCCAACTCGGAATTGTTGCAGGCATGCTCGAATTCATAGCCAGTGGTTTTGTAATAGTAATAAAACAGTGAAACATAGTGGAGAGGATAAAAGGAATTTCCAGCGCGAATTGCGTGGCGCACGCATCAGTATGCATTTGCACGATTTCTACGGTCTAGACGGTGTAACAAAACTGGCGGCTGTTCCCGTCGTCCAGCCTCGTAAAAATACGCAACGACTGTCCCGCGAACGTGCACTCCACAGGAATTTCTGTTTTAAAACCTTAAGCCCGATGCGTTGCATTTCAAACAGTGTCCACCGAGCATAAGCCAGTTGTGCATGAAGTGGGCTGATTTTGAATACATATACTTTCCTGACTGACGACCACGCGTGGCAGTATGTGGCTTATAGGTAAAAAATAATAACATAATAAAACTAAACAGGGGTTGTTACGTGCGTTCTTTCTTCGGCGACAACAACAACAATAAATTATGATGCTTATGTGGAGAGATTTACCACTCCTTATCCGGTACTCTTTCTAATAATATTTTAACAATTCTCTTCAGCTCGCGTTTTATATTTATTGATACGGCGGTACTGGATCTGTACCCCGCACTCAATGACCAGGAGAACGTAATTGACTGCATGTCTGAGTGAAGCTCTGTCTAGTGGGAATATGAAGTTCAAAAGCATTCCCGGAACAACAAGAATAAATGATGACCAACGCCACGGGTACCTTCACGGGTAGACGCGTTCTGCATCACGTATGCTAGAACTCTTTCATGCTGTATGCAACTTAGAACGACGTGTCATTGCTCACGCTCCAGGCAGCAGCAACAAAAATAAATGGTGATGATGATGTGGGGAGATCCACCACGCCTGGTGCGGTACACTACCCCGTCACCACGGTGCGCGAAGTTAGTAATTGAGGGCGAAATTAGGTATGATAAGGGGTTAGCTTTCAACTCAGTAGGCCTTTGCGGCGTTATTTGTTTGCAGGAAACCGGGTAGCAGGGAGTTAGTGACGAATGCCATGAAATATCGGAACGCCTGTCAATGTTTGGCAGTGCTGGTGCAGGATCCCCAAGGTGCTGTCAGTGTAAAGGGCTTTTCGTTTAGCCATGTTCGAATCGTTTCGCTTTTCGTGGTATATGAGCATGCCAGTTTATCAGCCGGTGAAATAAGTCGAAAACAGTCAGAGTATGCTGTAAATAAAAACATTATCTGGGCTTCAACAGCAGATTTTCATCTTTACTTGCTGCTGGTAGAGAATGAAATGGAAGACGTGACTATGTACGCACTTGCGCAAAGATATGTTGTTAGTGAAGGAGCGGAAATTTCTTGTACTGCGAAAAGATTGGCGCTCTTGTGTATGAAAGTCTATTTTGCTCATATCATTGTATCCTCGCCCGTCTTCAGAAGGCACTGGAAACTTCGTGCGAACAGAAAGAGGAAAAAAAAATTCAGGTAAATTGTCCAGATTCAATATAAAAAAAAAAGCCACAGAGAAATGTACTCCACGTAAAAATTATTTTTTCTTTTTTACGACATTTCTGGTTGTGCAGCACAGCATGGCTCCGGTACATGCAGTCAGATGTATTCGTGCAAGTTTCCCAACCCCTTCAAGCTTTTCTCTGTCGATTTACAGGCCAGCGTTGCAACAAATACCCGGAAGGTCCATGTCGTTTCTCCTTACTTTTTATGGCGTTTGAAGGCGTGTACAACATTCAATTAATTACATTCTGATAATGAGATGAGGAGGTTTCCCTGAAAGCTGATACATCATTCCCCCTACGTCAATGTTTTCCCTCGTAACATTACTGCAACGAAAAGAAAAACTTTCCTTTTTTGTTCCTCTGTTCCGATATATAGACTTTGGAACGATCACAGACACTGGCATGGAGGGATAAAGCTGAAGGGACGCTATGCGACAGCAAGATGACACAGACGCAATAAATTGCCGCTAACCGTTTCAGCAGCGATAACTGAAAGGCAACGAATAATTCCAATACTTCGAGCAGTTTTTTTCTTTTTTCGATGTTTGCAGAGGAAGTCGATCGTTGCTGCCCTCATTAGTGCTTTGGTTCGCATCACTCGAGCGACAAATATTGGCGCGCTCAGCAAACGCTGAAACGTTGCTTTTACGTACCAGATGTCGCTGCTCCACACGGCTAAGTTTGGAACGCAGGGGAAAGAAAAGGCCCGCGAAAGAAAAAAAAAAAAAAAGGATAAAGGGCGGTTCGTGATCGGGAATCCTTCGTGTTCAACAGCGTCCAACTTTTCTTCTTTGCATTAATCACTTCATTTTTAATTTTTTAGGGTTGGGCAGTTAACGGAAAATGTTTAGAAGGAAACTACTTTCATGGGGTTTCGTTGATTTAAAAGATTATTTTCCGATGGATGTCTCACGCCGCCTGCTGATTTTCCGCCAGAGCGCTTTATAGTCGTGATTGATTGGCTCCTGCCCAACGCTGGAGGATAATGTGAGTCCTGCTTGTGTAGCATCTAACTGACGTGGTATTTGCCTGCGCTTCGCATTATCGGGGACGGAAAATGCGTGGGAGCTATGCCTGTTTGAACAAGCAGACTATTAGCGCTGGTGGAAGAAATCTATAGCGTAAAAAGCCTGAGCTAGGGCAAAAGAAGGACTCTACACAGACACGGAGCTTAATTGTCTCTGTGCCCATGTATCGTTCTCTTTGTTGCTCGAGCTCAAGCTTTTTGCTCTGTGGCTATTGAACCAGGTTGCGCACTGAGTGATAAGAGCTATGTCATACAGGTACACAAAGAAAGTCTAATTTTCTATTATATCTTCAGTGTGGTCGCTGTCAAGGTACAAGGAGTCAAGGCAGGTAGGAATACTCGCAAAAGCACACAGTGCCAACTGCGTAGTGTTTACTCAAAAAAACACACATCGAAGAACAACGCACACGCGAGCACGCGCCGCTACCGATACCGATGCCGATGCCCTGGAATAGTCCGACCATGTCAACCTGAATACACATCAGCTCCTTCCCCCCATGATAGTCACCATGACAGCGGAGCACCATAAAAGT
>JARGYV010099599.1:0-24001 GCA_029532675.1 Ornithodoros moubata
GTCAAAGAACCTGACAAGCGCCGCGTGCTTCGGCGATACGGTCATCGAAGAGAGAGAGTTAAGCCCCGAAAGGTTATGGCAGTCAAGAAGTGGGGATGTGGTCACCCTGTCATTGTGCTGGGCATGAGCGATGTTACTACGCGTGTAAGAGGAATTACATCTCAGCTTCTTGTTCTTCGAGAAGCGAAAAGGAAAAGGCCAGTTTAGTCAGTACCCGTCAGTACGGGTGTGATACCGTAGTCGAGGAGCGACACGTATTTTAGTTCCTTTATGAATCGCTCAACAGGAGCAATCGTGTAACACATTTGTGCACACGTGTAGCACATCGTGTAATTTATACGAGTAGCCTTGGCTCAATTTAATCTTGCCCGCCATCTGTGGCAGGTGGCGCACCAGAATGTGCGAAGGGCCTATTAAATTGGGGAACGTACCGAAACCAAAAACAACAACTTAGTACATGATTGTCCCGATGGGGCACCGGTGCGAGTCCCTAGAAGTTTGCAAATAGTACCACATCAATATTTTAATTAACAAAAAAGTTAATTAACGTATTTTTCCATTAATTAGCCAGCTAATGTCTCAAACTGCTCAGAACGTGGGCCCCATCGGGATGATCATGTACCAAGTTGTTATTTTTGGTGCGGGCACGTTCCCGAATTTAATAGGCCTGTTGCACATTCTGGTGGACACCCTGTATATAGATGGGGCCTTGACACCCGTACACCCTTCTCTGCAGGTTTACGCAGGGCACTCTGCTGTTAATCTGCCCCATCTATATACACATGGACAGGGGAAAAGAGGCCTCCACCCGCTTTTAACCTGCCCCGTGTAATTTATCGTGTACATGTTCCGATGTCGCATTAGCTGATTAATTCGAAACAGTGTGCCACCTGTTTCCCTTGAAGCTCACTTATCACCCTTATTGCGGCCGGCTTTCTTGGCGCTGGTCTCATATTTATGTTGTCATTCGCGGGACTTTCGTTAGAAAAAGCGCTGCGTATATACTGCGGGAACACATAAATTAGAATTCGTTTAGAGGCGTGGTCTGAGATTTCTCATTAGCGACACCAAAATTCTTCCCTTAACGACCTTGGGGCCCTGCTCTGGGGACTTGTCTCGAGGCCCAGTCAGGGCCAATAGACCAGACTTCGTTCACGTCCTCGTAGAGTCGGCTCAGGTTATTTCCAAGTCATCAACAGTGTTTGTACTGACGTTTCGATAACTTGAGGCGGCTGAAGTAGCTGTTGGGTCTGCAACCCTTGACGTGATTTGTGGACCAGGATCCGTGTAGCTGGTGAAACAGAAATACAGAGTTGAATACACTACAGTTGTTCGCGCTTGACGTCTCGGACCTCCGGATGAAGAACGCAGAGAAGGAAGCTTTGTGCAGATCTCGCTCGGCGGCCCGCCTTTCCCAAGGCGCATCGTGTAACGTGACTGAAAGCAAGATCTCCGTTTCGCCAGACACCACGTTGCTCTCATTCACTGGTATTCCGTGGGTGTTCCCAAGCCACAGACGAAGCTTTCTTCACGGAACAAATAAAACGCGTTCGCAACAATGCTGCGAAGACCGGACCAGATTCAAGACCGAAAGACGACACTAATGACACTTTCACATTTTTCCCTTTCGATGACGCGGGGGCATCTGGCGGCGGAAACGATCGGCCCTTGCGATGGTCTGGTACAGCCATTAGCCCCCTTAGACCCATGCACAGCGGAAGAGTGAATGCTGGCCTTAGAATTAGCGTCTTCCGGGGCCTGTGTTTCTATTCAGTCCCGCGGCTGGGGCAATACTCTATAGCTTGAGCAGCTGAACGCACGTGTCTGCCGGCGTGGTACGTGGTGAGGACGTCCCCTGTGGACCGATCGACAATGCGCAGGAAGTCAGTAGAACGGGATGGGGGAGTTTCCGGATGATATTCGTTGGCCCGCTGTTCCGTGCGGCTGCTGCCGCTTTCTGGCGAGCGCGGGCTTCGAAAAGAGGCGCATGGCGCTCCAGTTGGTGGGGTGAGCCAGAGATGTTCTTTTATTTTTCTGAAAATCCCTGTTCGGCTGAATGTTTCGGTCCATAGGAAGCTTTAATCTCGCCCCCTTTGTGCGTTGAACGGCTGCCGTGCCATGCTGTCGTTGAAAAGATTTCAGCTTTTCAAAGCCGGCGGATAACGTTAGAATGAAAGCATGCTCATTGGCAGTTGCCGGGCACGTGCCAAAGACTGGGAGATCGTGGGATCGGATCCTGCGCTCGGCTGTGCTGGGTCCCCCGAATGTTCTTTTTTTAGCACAGTTGACTCATAGACCTATAACTGCGTTTGCCTATTGATCTTGGTAGGCACGTTTTCAATGTCTTGTGGCAACATTTGCAGCCCACACAATTAATGATGTCGCCTGAAACACTTCAGTACCATCAGCCCGTAGCACGTACCACACATACCTATAGCACTTCTTCATACCACTTCTTCCACCATAACGTACGACATGAATCCCGCCCTCACATTTAGTACCAGCACGTACACGCACCGAAGTGTAATCAGCTGACCTACTGTGAAGCTAGATTATACAAAGGCAACATCCCATGTAGGAGGAACCCAAGAAGGAGGAAGATTGGGAAGTGTTTGCATCATCGGATGACAGGCTGTGGAATCTGGAATCGCGACAAGTTTATTACTCAACAGTGGCGCTCCCCGACAAAGGCCCCAGAAACAAAGGAGGAGACAACCTGTTCACGAACACACCGGTGCCGCACTCGCTCGTCCGATTGTACTCCAACGATGCTTTATCATGTCGCAAGCGTGTACCTGTAGCGACTGTAGAATCATCCTGCCAATCGCTCATTCCCTGACTTATTAATTCCCTCCGACGATCGCGTTACTACCAGAGCATCACGCTGCGTGTTTGAAGCAGGGCTACGTCATTTAGGAATTCACTGCCTCCTCCCATGGTTCCGTACAGATTTGCGAAGCTGACCCCAATCTACTGTACCGGATGATCGCTACAAACGTGGCAGTTTCTGGAAGTTGGACCAGCGCCATAGTCGATGGTGGATTCGTGGCTGTGGGCTGTATCGAAACTTTTCCTTACGATTAACCACGAATGTCAACACAGTTCCCTGGGCAATCGATACCACGAGTAACATGTCGCCACTCTATGCAGGTATAGACCTTGTCATATTCTGCTTGACTAGAGTCCAAAAGTTGTCAGCCCTATGTCAGTCCACTCGAGTTGCTTTATGTGGGCCTTAGTCGACCAAACTGTCCCAGTGACGCACTATGTTAGCTTGTCCTACAGCAGGCAAAAAGAAAAAGGAGACGGCAATCCCTCCACGCAAGGGGGAAACCCCGTGACGGAAGGCGCGCCCTCTGGACACCAGTAGCCCTCGGCATTCTTTTGCCCCCACCTTGCGCATTCTCCGTGCAGGAAAGACTAAAGCACTGGTGGTGGGCATAACCGCTTGCACGGAAGTATATAAATGATGGAGGTTTGCGAAACCAATATGCAGCTATTATGCCCTGCCGTATAGCCCAGGGTAACCGAGGAGAGGACGCAGACACACTGATGGGGGCACCACGAAAGGGGCCCACGTATTTCTGGCCCGTTGCCGGCTGACTTGCACAGAGGAAAACGTATAACGTGGTGCTGCAGGCCTCGTACATATGTATTTTACCTCCGGCTGTACATGGGCGCAAGCTGCGATAGAAGGGGTCTTGTTTCTATTTCTTTTTTCTGGCGGGCTGACGATTTGATGTCCCTGTAAAAGGCAAAATATCCTCGAAGGGTTACGGTGTTACAGCGTGAACTGGGTAACATACCGTTAACATCTTTGCTTTCTTGCTTTCTTCAACTGATGATGCTGGTAGCATGAGCCTACTGGATTGGATGTAATTGAAGATGCCTGATCTGAGGCCGATCTGAAGAGAGGTTTAACGAAAAGTCATTTCCTGGACAGCCTGCAGACAGACTTCATTACCGTTGCGCCTCTTGAGCAGAATGCAATGACTGTTTATGTTGTTCGTTATGGTGTCCATAAAAGACTAAGAACTGGGACGCTCCGCGTACCCGCACCTCAACAAGAACAAGCAACTCGTCGAAAAGTCTTTCTGTTGCTTTTATTCTGCTGAGTGCGATTCCCAAAAGTTGTCTGCTTCAATACAGCGTGATGCATTCATCTTGTTAACCTTGAATCTTGAATGCTATCGTTGCAATCCTAGAAAATTTATTCGGACCGGTATGCTGGCGCAGGAATGTTTCTGTCTCGCACCGGAGACGAGGCGAGAGGTAATACTGCATTTGACTTTCTTGATTGATCTGTCATTCGTTCCTGTCGTCGGGTTTGATGAATCGTACTGGTGGGTTCTGTAATCACCTTGGACACGCATAAAAAAATCATCTGCTATATACGTATGGGTTTATGCCGTACGTCTATGCATAGGGTGCCCTCGTGCAACAAGGTTTACAGACGTCTTGTTCTGTGGTTGTCAAATAATAGGAACACATTCCGGAGTTTCTGCAATCCGTGTGAAATGACAGTTGTCTCCGGCGCGGCGTGGCAAACTGCGAACACATACATTCTTCAGTCGCAGGCCATAAGCTCAAACGCCAGTAGTGGAAGGTTGTCTTCTACAATTTGCTTCCATACCTCACTGCTTAGATAGTTTCACTTTGGACTCCTTTTGTGGACTATCACCCTGCTTGGCCATGGCACCCTGTCCCCCTTCTTGGCGCAGTGGAACTTTCAGTGGCCGCTAGCGTCTGGCTTGTCCCTCGTCCGATTTCTACAAACCACATTCGGCGGCCCTTCATAAACACATTTTCATTTTCCCCTCCTTAAGACACATGCATGTTTACGATCCGGTTGTACGAAAGTGGCACAGGGATCGCACACACCATACCCGTTCAAGGCCAATGTGTTTGTAGGTCTCACCAGCACTGGTGCTTGGTGGAACTTTCCTCTTGAATATGCCTCACAGGCCTTTGGGTCACGACCCGCACTTTTTACTTGTTCTTTCATCTCCACTCTTATCCGCTGCTAAGTCATTATCGCAGTGTTCCCTGCGCATACTTGTTGGCTCCCGTCTCTCCCTGCGCTTTCCGGTTGGCAAAACTTGAGTAGGGCTTGCGTCATTTGGCTGACAGAGCGCCGTCGGTTCGTGCACAACCAGATATAGTTGCGCCCAACACTCATAACTAATTGCCCCTTTATTTCGATGACGTACGTTGGTATGGCTCTTCGTGCTTCTTGTAATCAATTTCGAGTGGCTGGGTACGCTCGAGTGTAGTGGAACGTGCCAGTGAGCCTCGATGAAGTACCGGAGCCCTTCCGTCTGTCGTTTAATTGGATCGCTGGAAGCTCATTATCCTTAAGCCGCGCAGCGCATGCTCGATCTTCGTCGTTGACACTCCGTAAGGCCACCTTTGGCTGTCGTTTTTGTTTGATTTGTGCAAAAATATGCAGTCCGACAACGGAGAGTCCAACAGCTTGGCCTTTCTCAAGGACGTTGTGTGCGCGTCATGAAAGTCACTGGAGTTGCGAAATGCCACAGCGCTGGGTTGAAATCATAAACAACAGCACATCATTACAGCAACAAACCTGGTGGGGGTATAAGGAGCACAATCAAAATTTGGCAACTATAGTGTCATGACTATGCGAAATCAATCAATCAGTCAGCAACATGAATTGTACGCCACTCATATCGTTTCGCCGAATAACACACGCCTCTGCTCGGTCATCAAATTCAAAGTACGGAACAATATGGTAGAAAATTTTGGCAGAACGTGCAAAGACAGTCTCCTACAGGATGGCTAATGGCAGCTGCCTTCTATTGCGGTCCAGAATATAGAAACGAACGAAGTCGAGGAAACGGTTTTTGGGATTCCTTGACATGGTGCCTATGAACAGCTCTTTTCGCCTTTCTGATGTTGACAACTTATTTTGTGTTAAGTTTGGACGACAAGAACGGCTTCAGAAAACAAATACTCTCCTGTTGTGAGCTAAACGTTCGGGTCAAAGCTTGGGCTACAATCCTGACTGCAGCGTAGCGATCGTAAATGGTGGACCGAAGTTATCAGTTGTCTTGTTTCTTGACCAGCCTACGAACTACACTGATTGGCCAGTGGAGGAAATCATTGATCCTCACCTATAGTCGTCCCCTTACAAAGACTTCCTCCGTAGGGACCCAACTCAACAGAACTTCAATAAGGTGTCAACAAAGCTGTCAAACGAAGCATTTTTGTAAGGTGTCGCTGCTCGTCTGCCTCACGTTTCGCGCACTTGCTTTGGTTCCTTCCGTCTCGACACAGCCACTCTTCCCGCTGATCTCCGTCACAGCAGTACAAAACGTATTTTTTTTCTCCCTTCCCCCTGTGATTAAGGAAAAGTATTTTGGATGGGCAGGGTAGCAAGTAAGAGACACACACATACATACCGCTTTGCTACGCACACAAAGACCCGCGTGGGTCGTGCTCCACGTATAATGGCTTTTTAATGAAGGAGTGTCTTTCTTCCAGGGTTGGCCGACTGCTACACGTACCAAAGCGCCTTTTATGACTTCTTTTCCATGACTCCTTCCACGACGGAACATTGTGCGAATCGTCTGGCAACCCTTTCGCGCAGCCTCTTACGCCACGCAGCGTGGTACACTGTAAAAGCAAATATTATTGCGCGATAAATCGTACGGCAGCTCGCGTTGCATGGCTTTTGGGTGTTCTGTTACGCAAGTTTCCCGGACATGTCCGCCGTAAGCGTTCGAGGCACTATTGGAGAAGGCGTAATGTGAGAAGTAATGGATCGTAACTTTTCCCTCTGAGACAAGTCAGTGAAAGTGACAGCGGAAGAAGAAGAAAAAAGAAAAGAACAAATTTATTACAACAGAACAGTCATTCCGACTGGCCACTCTCGGACACCCTAAACACCGCTGAGCTGTTTCATGAAGTATTGCACTGTTGTCGCACGTTTACTTTTCTTTCTTTCCGTTGCAGACTAGCAATGAAAGGAGTGGCACGCACACCCCTTATAGCCGTAGAAAAATGTCGTCTGTGCGCATAGCACTGCATACTAATTATTAATTCTAGGCAGAGGGAACAGAAGGAAACGCCAGACGACAGTTTGCATGTAGAAGGCATTGGTTACCGCGAGGTTGATTCTCTGCAGGGAACTCGGAGCTCAAAGGAATGGCGGCAGCGCTTATCGCGATGACAGTTTGTCGTGTCTATCCTATACCTACCAGTCGCGTCGTCATGTGACATTAACTGTTACGCCATTGCGCTCATGTCCATGAACGAAACGCTGCAATGAGGATTACCACATCCCTGGATCACGCAAGAAAATATATAAATTGCTTTGCCGAAACTTTGCTGCACGCACCGAAGTTGATAGAAAGAGCACTATTAATAAAATAAAATGAGATGGAGATTACGAGCAGTTAAGGCGCAGTAAATTTTTTAGAGGACACGACCCTCGCCCGCGGGAATTCCTTCGAGGCTGTTTAAAAGCGAACGACTTTCATAATGAACATGCTGTACCCCTGAGAAAGTTGCGGCCTTATATTGCAACAGGATCGCGCGAAAGGAATAATGACCAACTCCTAACATAATTTTCCTTGAAACAACAATATATATCTTTATACAACGTATATGCATATATATATATATGAAAGAGAGTACAGCCGGAACTCTTTGGCTGCACGTAAACAACAAGTATATAAGTCCAACGTCGCCGACCTGCGCACTGCTGATGAGCCCAAAGTAGGGACAAAACAGCTGTCCAGTGCTGGTACGGCCCCGTTCGACTTATATATTTATAAATATATGTAGTATGTGATGATGCCTTCAACATGTCTCACATGCTGACCAAAGAGCCATGTGAATGTGACAACATACTCGCATTTTGATTGTCTCTTAGCATGAAATGCGCTTCGTTATAGCAAAATTTCGAGCGACACATGTGGGAAAAATTTTTTGCATATATTTCGAGAACAAACACATCGACAGTACCACGATTGTGACAGACACGGTTCTGCTTAGACGCCACGCACCGGTACACAACAATTGGAGGAGGGCATGTAGACCTCCGCACTTTTATTTTTATTTTTTTGTAAAAAAAAGTAAAAAGAAAGTACCCGTAGTGGGGAAATATTTCGTAACTGACAGTGACGCACGAGTGGCATCTACCGCCTTTATGCTGGCATCTGATATGAGTCATCTACCGCTTCTTTCTGGGTGCACGCTACCACCTGCCCCGGGAGATCGAAGAAATATATGTTCTGAGAAACCAGATCACGGCCATTCTGGCTACCAAATGATTCGACGATTACCCTTGGGTCTTGCACCACGGTAATTTCTGGAAAGGAAAAGAAAGAGAAGAAACAAATCAAATCATTCTCTCGGCCAAGGTCCAAGTCGAAATCCATAACGTAAAAAGCCTGAGCTTGGGCAATGAAAAGTAAACAAGCAGAAAATTACTAAACGCAAGCCGCAAACACACAAAAATGTAAAAGCAACCATCGCTTTTTACGTTATGAACTTCGACCACCGGCTCGCCTGCGCGTATGCTATTTTATCGGCCCAAGTCGAAGAGACGCAACAAGAAAAAGAGTCCGCCATAAGTGTGAATGCGTTCTGAATTCTTAACTAAGTGGTGCTGCGGGTTGTTCACTTCCTTCGTGGAACACCTCTTGCATCAAGATGTGGTGTAAGGGATGCCATCTTGTCTATGCTTCACTGATCGCCGTCATAATTCCCGTCTCAATGTCGATCGGTCCGTGCGTACGTTGGCCTGCTGAATAAGTACGGAAAAGACGACGCGCATCAGGCTTGTCTTCTGCTCTTGTCTTGGATGTGCGATTGTGTCTCAAATTATTCTGAAACTTGCGACAGTGTGCCTCAATTATTAATGCAGTGCTGTTACCTGTATTCAGACACCTCGTAATATTCAACTCCTCTCGTACTCAAGCTACTGTTACATCTGGGGCAGCCTGGATGGCACGTCTTGTTCCCGCCATCGCCTGGAGCTCTGCGACCTGAAACTTCCTTGAATACTGCCATAAGCCCTAAGATATGCTATCAAATTACTGTCCCACTATATGCTGGTCAGTGACATTGTTCCTCGAAGACACTGTATGCTAATTCATGCAAGCAACGGACGATACGGAGAAGGAAAGAGATAACGTTTTCAGATCTGGACCAGATTAACTCAAACCAGAGGAGGTGCCTCTGGCGTTCTCGCTGTCAACCGTATTATTTGGCACTAGAGACCCTACTCTTGTCGCCCTCCATGCAACTAAGCGATCACTGTTCAAGATTACTTCGACCTGTAAACAACGAGAGCACCAAACATGTGCTTAAATTAAGCCACGAAAGTGGTGGAAGGCTGTCCTTGTAGAATTCCTGTTCTCCATTCAAAGTTCATTACACCTTCTTCCCGATGCAAGCAACGTCGTCGAGATATGCCCTCCTAAATATACACAACACATGATGTCCGGAGGGGAATCGAGAGCCATTGAAGACCTACATCGCGGACATGAAGGCATATCGCATGCGAGAGTGCCCGACGCCGGCATCCAGACGGCTCGGGGGACTGTCCTGCCCTTGAGACGCAGTTGTCTTTCCATGTACTTGGTTTCCTGTAATTATTGAACGAGGAAAAAGCGGTTCCTACCTTTGATAGCTGGGAAAGTTTAAATTATTTTGGGGGGTCGTCCCGCCCGCGGGGGTGAGGGTGACCCAAATTGACCGGACCACGCCGCACTGGGGCTTAATTTATGGCAATAATGGTCTGCGGCAGGTACATATACCCTATGAGAGTAGAGTGCAAGTGGAGCTGCGGGCGAAAGCATGAAACCAATTGGTTGCAAGAGTGAAACGAGGTCGCATTACTTTTGAGCGCGCCAGCTGATTGTCCACCAGCGTAGTTTACCACAGGGGGCGTCCAGGAACGACCGAGTCATTTTTCTTGTGCTTCGAATGCCGTTAATCGCACAAGGATGATGATAGGAGTCGGCATCGGTGCTTGTTCGATGTATGTATGTAGATCAATGTCAGCGGGAGCCACGCCTACGAGGGCAGCGGCGGAATGAGAGTGGCGCTTCATTCCTTGTATTCATACTGTACTGCAGACGACCTTCCCTTGCAGACGACACTAGAACAGTTAACTAGTTCGCAGTGCGGCTGCTAGATGGCCCTCGAAACCGGGGTCTGAGGGTCTGGCGAAGGCTGACAACCACGTCCAGTGCAACGCATTGTTGATTTTGACAAACGAAAGTGTCCAGGGCGCTCTTTGATGCGACTCGATTTGACTCGAATGCGATAGGGGAGGACGGACGGATAAAGTTTACTTTTGTAGTTCGCGGCACGTTAGAAAGACGACTAACAGATAAGACGCCTGACGATCACCTCTATTGCACCCAACTCTCAGTCGTTGTGCTTTAGGGTTGGCATTGCGGACGCCTGGTGAGGGTCACAGATAACTCTTGATTCCGTTTACATTCGAGGTCGGGTTATTAGGACGAGTTCTTCGGTTATCTAATTATATAAATCAAGTCTGAAAAGCCCATTTGATGCTGTCTTAAATGCAGTCACACGATTTGTTCGGCAAGGATCACTGAAGGTCAGTGTTGTGGTGAAATATCGTGCTGTCAGTACACATATATCACGAGCATTCCTGATCTTATGGTTAGCATTCTTGAGCATTAGCATTCTCAAGGTTGTTGCTCTTGATCCTAAGCAAGGCTATTAATATAATATGCATCTCACACGTGCGAATATTTCAAAATAATTTAGAACGCATGCGTATGTGTGTGGTGTTACTTGTCCCATAAATTTCGTCCACAACAACAGCCCTCTGTGCACAGATTTCTTTATCTTTTGGAAGACTTCGCAGTCGCTACCTGGGAGCACGTAATCCTACTGTCCCAGTCATCTTAATACCGGTATGCACGTTTCGTTGTCCACCTGTCGAGTCATACAAGGCACCGGCTAAAGCCTGACCCAACAATTCATACCTATAAGCGTGATTCCTCGCCCGAAGGAACGTGAGCCAGAAAGTTACCACACACAGGAACTTGGTATCTACTTGCCATCGGAGAAGAGTGACACGTCTGACATTCCAAAGCCCATGATCGTGGCTAAGAGGAGTCATGTCCAAGTTCTCCGGGATATCGAACAACGTCGGTCAGGTTCGTGACGCACACATGGCTTAGCAGAGCAGACGCGCAGGTTTAAATACGATGTGATTTTTGCGCGTAAACTTTTGTTGGCCTGTCGAGTGTAATATGGCGGCTTACGCGTCGTGCTGTGCGTGTGCAGTGGATTGGCGTGCGGAACACCTGCTGGCTGTTTTGCCGTTGCCATGTGTTAAAGTGGGCCCTGTTAGTGTCTTTGAAGGGCCGCCTTTTTCAAGCTTCCGTTTGAATGGTTTTCACGAACCAGATGCTTATGTCAATCAAAGTGCATACTTTTGTGCCGTTTGTGCATAGCAGTCGTTTACTTCATGTGACATGGTGACGATGGAAATTGGGTTGGCTTTTATGGCTTTTTAATTACGTGTTACCGATCTATTTTAGTAATGCTGCTAACAACCAGTAACTAAAAAAGACAGCAGCAGAAATTAAATTTTGCAAGTCATTCATTTGTAGCGTACGTCCCGAAAACAGCTGTTCGTCCTCTTTTGCGGCGGTCAAACACAGGAGCACACTCTGCAACTTCACCATTGCTCACGTCATTAGGACCCGCTTAACTGTGTGCCATTCCCATAACACTGACAATTCATGACGCGAAATGTTTCCCAAGCAGTCCTGAAAACCATACCGAGCACACGTCCCGCAACAGTTGCAGGTCTTGTAACCGTTCGCAGACATCGCGACATCTGTACTGCTCCCTCCCACAAAGTACCATTACCACCAATTACGCTCGCCGGGCAGACTGAAGACACAAGCCCTAACCTTGAACAAAAGCAGAGACCGAAATGTGCAGGAGCCGCGCTGGCCCACTACGCCTCCTCCTGGCGCTCCCGGAGATGCCGGCGCAGATAGGAGACACCGTGACGGCTCTAGGTGACCATTTTGCTGTCTGCCGAGACAAACGGCGCGGGAGCCATTTCGAGATGACTCCGTGTGAATCAAACACCTTTGTGTTTTCCTATATCTTCATATATACTGCTTCTGACACAAGAGGGACTTGTTTCCCTGACATGTGGATGGAGGACTAGAGGTTCTCGTGTTGCTCTTTGAGGCCGTTCATGACGTTTTTTGGCACGTTAGCTTCATGGACGGGTGCAGGCTATGTATAGGCTTTAGTTCAAGATAAACACATTGTACCGTGCAAGCGGTATGGGAACTCGCGGCTGCGTACTGGTTCCAGTGGTCTTCGGGAGCCGTACTCCGTGGTGACCTCTTACTGAAGCTGACAAGAGAAGGTTTTCCGCTGTCTGTCTGAGATTGAGGTTGCAGGTAGCCAAAGAAGGGTCTTTTGTGTGCGTGCGCGCGGGAAAGCGTTTGGGAACAGTGTACATACAGACATTTCCTCCCAGCATGATCTATGCCAAGAGCCGTGTCGTATGAGAGAGTTATTACCGCGATCTTACCCTGCGTTCACGAGTCAGGTGATACTATTAAAACCTTCAACTACACCTGCACCCAACACTATGACAGGTATAGGTCAGTAGGTGCGACTCCGTTGGCTTCTTCAGACGACTAGCTTTTTCTTTCGTTGGTCCCAAGTTTGGGCTTCTTTTTGCTGTACCCACAGCCAAATAACAGCAGATACAGGACGTAAAGGTATTACGCACGATATGTGTCGAAGGTGCTGCCCTGTAAAGTGCATGCTGAAATAGATGTCATAGAAACGTAGGAGGAGTTGCAAAGGTAATGAACAAATAAGGTGACCTTCACCTGTACTACAATGTGCAACTATAGCTGTAAACCCAGATACAGGTTTCAACCAGGTGTAAACCCAAGCCCCCAAAAGTCTGTGAAAAGACGAATCCTATACGTCGATATAATCCTGTTCGCAACGCATCGCGCATTTCTGCCAGTCACCAAGGAAATGGCCTTCCGAATTTCCATCGTACAATGCAAGCAGAGGATACTGCGGGGGCTCCTCGTCTCTTCCGTCTGTCTGAGTTCCGTGCCTAATAACGTCCTGGGCCAGTTGTGTTCGTGTTTCTTCGCTGCAAAACTTGCGCGTCGACTTCCTCGATGTGAACGTAGAATTACTTTCGGTTTGGCGCGCATCTGACCCGTGACTATGATTTGAGGAAGCAGTCACGCGCGCGACTGGATCTCGGTTATACGTCTTCGACCCTGTACGCGCTAACAATAGCACTCGTTCCTTACCGCGACCAATCAGTGACTGGGAAAGCTAAGAAATCTGCCGTGACACAAAGGATCGCGAGCGTTGGGTGCGGGAGATGATGAAGCGCTGAGGATTGAGGTGTGTCTAATTCACGTTGAACAGTTACACGGGCTAGGCCCAGGATAATGATGCCGCGAGTGGATACAATGTTGCCAAGCGAAATTCGTGTTGCTCTTCATTTTCAACGGCAATGGTACCACCGTTATGACTCTGCTTTTCGTCGGCATCGTTATAAGCGGACTGTAATTTGATGCAACATGTTTTAGAAGCAGGTATGCCTCGCAAGAACCACGCTCTTCTTTCTTTTTCTCGCGATATATAGTGCACAGGACAGAAAAAGCATTTTATGCAAACGACAAAAGCCTAAACGGTTTCACCACAAGAAGAACCGTTCAGAGCACGTTATTGAACCTATGTATTGAGCCAGTTCGAAGAACGTATACCCAAGCAGCGCCTCCTCTATCGCTACTCCAGCAGCAGGAGGAGGCGCTGACCCAAGTATGAAGAAAAGCCTAAATGTAACGAAACATGTCTCGCAAGGTCTGCCCAACAAACCTTCATCCCTGGTGACACCCTACCTTCTATACCCGCTCTGCTGCAACTTTCTCTTTCAGCCGGTCACAAATGTTTTCTTTCTATATCTCCCAGCATGTGAGCAGATCTGCCGGTCCTCCGGGAGAGCCAAATTGCTGTTCTTATCTTCGCAAAATAGTAATTCCAGCTCGGGCCGCCAGCATGATCTGCAATTAGATGCAGGGGTCAAAGCACTATTGTATACCTTCGCCTCGTGAGCAACAGGGTCTGAGATTTCGTCTGGAATAAGGATGCGGGGGAATCAAGGTTGCCCCCAAACGTCAGCTCGTGATGCATACCCAGTTAGCTATGACCGCTGCGAATACAATGTAAATATGCCCTCGTAGTGGCTCCTTGGTCTCCATATATGCACGAATATATATTTGTGTTTGGGAAATAGTGATGGAAAATGCGAATTCAGGAGGCCATGAAGTTGTACAGAGGGCAACATATTGTAGGGAAGTTAGTAAAGTTAGTGTATTTAAAGAGGGGACATAAAATAACATGCTTAAATACTGACCTGATTCCGCATCTCCTGACAGTCAGGGTGCAGAGTATCCTCCAAGACAGTATAGTCTATTCCCCAAACGTGATAGTCGTGTTGATGAGGTACAAAGTTAATTAGAAAAAAGAATTGTCAACAGAATATTAGCCACAGCGCAATGGAGATATCACAAACAGGAAACTTGAATCTCCGCTATTTAAATGTTCGCCACGTACGCTCTCATTGTGGTACTTGGATATTGAAAGCGCATATTCCCACGGGCTCCTGAGCCAAGACGCGTATTATTTTCCCCCTTTTCTTTTATACTGGTTAGGAAATAGATATAGTTAGCGCTCATAGACAACAGGGCCACGTTAACAGCATTAACAGTAGGGCCACGTTTCTTGGCAAACCTTTGCGATTTCTGCGATAATTGAACTGGTTTCAAAGAACCAGCAGGGAGCCATTACCAGTTCCTGTGTTCTCGGACAGCTTCGAACACTTCTTTTCCTGTCCCAGTGTAATTCTTCTTTCTTTGCTGATCAACATAGCAGATGCCCTGGAGGCCGACATCTGTTTTGTTCATACTTTTTTCCCCCAAGCCGTTTATAGAAAATTATTCATGAAATGGAGTTTTTTAATTAACTCGACGTAGCGACTTCTTCGTTGCGGCAATGGCGGCATACAAACGGTCGCTTTCTGATTCAAGGTCAGAAGAAAAGTGAGCAGCGTTATTAGTATGTCTCCATAGTTTTTAGATGCCTACCAGCGTCACGACGATATGGTGTTTCCACAAGAAATGACTTTGACATTTGTCATGAATTTTTAGCCGCCCAAAGGGAGTGACGAATCCCGCTCTGGACTGATTTTATTGACATCGTGAATGTTCTTTGCAACGATGCTGATCTCGTGATCTCGTGAAAGCCGGTAAACGATTCTCCGAAACAGAGCCGGAAGATAAATTTGCCCACATACTAGGGGAGAGGCGGAATCCTGAAGCATAGCTCGAAACCGTGTCACACTTTCTGCATGTCTCATAGCCCGCAGGCGTCCTGCCGTTCCTGGACGGGCAGCAATTTACTCGCCTAAACAGTGACCCGTACTGTTCGCTCATCAATTACCGTTGCGGGAAACAAGTTGTATAGGCTTGCGATCGGTAGTGAGTGTAAAAGGAACCCTGCCACCGACGCTTTCATCAGGCCGGGTAAAAGAACCCTTTGTGGGTCAATCACAATTCTAGCCGGGGCCACGCTTCACAGAGGCATCAATGTTTCGGGCAAAATTAACAGCTGCTGCTCGTAGCTGACGGTGCGTGGTCATCGAATCCTTCGGCGGGCTCTAAGGGGTCTACCCCGTATGCCGGCACAGTGCCTTATGAAGTCGGCCCACGACGCACATTCGTTCCAGGACATTCCTTTTCCGATTGACTTGTTGCCATGCCTACCTCGTGTCTGAGATGGGGAAACAATTATGGTTGCCGGCAAGTTTGTCAAGTATTCCAGAGGCTCAGAGTAGTGAAACCAGCAGGCACATGTTCAGTCACTATTGCACGTAAAAGAAAGTTCATAGTGGCTCCCTGCTGCCCTTTTCTTCTTTGCTGTCATAAAACGTTGCACAGCGTGTACGGAGTGCGTAAACCCGATCAGCAACGCGGTTGTTGCGTCAGTCGTCCTGCGATTTGTTTGCGAGGAGAACAAGTTGCTGACGGTTTGAGAACCCCACTTATTTCAGATTGGACACGGCGTGGCCAGTTAACCATCCTTGTTCTCGACATTGTTGCAACGTCATTCGGTGAGGCCGAACGAGCTCCGTGCTTACCGGTCGGAATTCAAGGTTGCACCTGTAAATGGGGATTGATCCAGAGTTTGCTTTGGTGTGATACCGTCGTGCTCTGTTATTATTCCCACACGAAAAACGAGAAAAATAAGAGCGAACGCTGAATCCCGCGAAAAGAAAAAAAAAAAAAAAGAAGAAGGTGGTGGGAGAATTCCTTATCGTAGCTCACTAGTCATTTTTCTTTCCCTTTCCTCGGTGACGACCTATCAACGATCATGGACGTCATCATCGTTACTATTGTGTGTGACTGTGGAACCATCGAACAGGAGTATGTCTGTGGATGGTGGTGATCTGGCGGTGGTAGTCCAATTCCTTTCAGATGGAACGGCGTTATTTTTGCGGAGTTTTACACCGTCTTGCCTAGGCGGCGCGCACAAAGCAGGAACTGCCACTGTACTGCGACGTCCAGCAGAAAACATTAGGGAAACAACAATTGGGCTGTTCTATGAAGTTGACGTAACGCATGCAGCGTCACAAGCGATAAACACCAACTGTCTTCCCTGGCAAAACTATTCTGGAAAGGTTGGCGAACTGCATTTTTGCGCGGTTGTTGAATGTCTTCATTTTGAAGCAGGGTACACTGTAGCTACAAAGGATCTGATTTCATGTCATCGTGACGGGGAGTCCGCACGAACGTGGTCTCACGAGCTTGGGAATAACTCGTTCACGGCTCGAAAAAGATAATGCGAGGATGGGTCGGCTGCCCGCGCATTCAGTCCCTAATTTACGGCGATAAATTTTGGCCACGGCGCCCGTGAAACAATAAATTTCTTTCGCATGCGCCGCACTTTCCTGCACTTCGCCTTTCTGAGTTACACTTGAAAGGCAAATTAAAAAGAGAGAAAGCAAAACGATCTTGGGTCAGGGTCAAACGACACGCCATTTTTCAACTTTTGCAGTACAGCGTGAATGTATAGGCGGATAAATGTGACGACCTTGTGACTTTAGGCTTTCTTCATATTTTCGCTGGGCGACAGAAGAACCGCATTCCTGCTCGTGGAACTTGTTTCCTCCATTGTATTCTCCTTCTGGTGACCCTTCTGTTTCCTTTTGATCTCTAACGGCAAATTACTCTCCTGTGCTCGTTGTGTAAACGACCTTTTTTCTTCTTTGGTATGTCTTTGTCGCGAAAAAGAATCTTCCAACATATCCCACACCACCCAAGTGTAGCTCCTATTCCACATTGCTGCCGCTGAGGTTCATAGTAGCGGTGGCGTCGCTGTGCAAGCAACGTTTGCGGTACTGCCTGCCGTAATTCGAAAGAGTTTTCGACAGCTTGCTTCTTTTGTGGACGCTTTCTTTCTGAACATACTTCTCGTGTGTCGCAACCGGACGCGTCAGGGACATAAACAAGCCCAGACTCTGCGTGCATTCATGCATTCATATCCTACCGCTCATGTTTACGCGTGCGTTAAAAGTCAGACACTGCCCTTATTACCTTCCTCGCCACGCATGCGTGAACAGAATGTCGTCTGCTACTGTGCTGCGCGCCACTCCTCCCTCCAACTCACTCGTTATCATAAATTCTTCAAAACAAAGTACACAGCCTTCAGCTTATCTCCGAAATCGGGCTTTCTCCCTCTCTCACGGAACCCCATCCTCTAATAAGGAACCAGTGGCGCATAAACAGCTTATCTTATCACGCGCTATCTGCGTGGTTTATCAATTCGCAGACTAGCCTACGTCCCCGTACTCGCAAACGAACACGAGAGAAATCGCGAAGGCTTCAACTTTCCGCAAGTTCCTAAATGCTTGGAACAGTCAAGTCTATCGTTGATTCAAAAATATATTCGAAAACAATTCGATACAGCATTGGAAATAATACATGCACGGGACGACGTCCAAGGTGATCCACGATCATTCTTCAACTCCCATTTCTATGCGTTCCATATTTCATCGATCCAAAATCCATCTTGTCGACCATTGTTTTCTACGCTGCCTCAAGGTTGTCGACGATGGCGGTGTGGGCGCCGAGAGGAGGCGCTGAGTAAACATTTTACAAACCATTTAGTATCCATCATGTGACTGGGCATTTTGGGCAGAAATGATGTACATGCTTTAGTTTCGTGTCTTTAGGTTCTCTCTCTCTCTTTTTTTTTTTTTTCTATAAATATATGAGTTCGAAGTAGATACCTTGTACATGGCATCCAAGGTATGGCCTTTGAGCACATTACTACAGCTTAGACGCTCACCAAGACAACACAGGAACTAAAAAGTCGCGATGGGAAAAGGCGTTTGGGAGGTGCTGGTCAGTCCCGAGAAAGTTTCTAAACACTCAAGTCTGTCGGTCAAACACAAGTAGATTCTGATGACCGCTGATAATATACACCAAGAACAGCTGCCTCGTGATAGGCGTCGTCGTCCATGTCGAAAGGTCTGCTTATCGGATTGGCTTTCCTTCTCTGAGGGAGTGTGCCGTTTTGGATGTGCCTTTGACCACTTGAGACAACCAGGAAAAACACCCAAACGACACAGTTGGTCTTTGCGTGGGAGCGGCCGTGACCGGCTCACCTGGCGCCGATTGGTCGTAAGGAATATAATATAATGTGTCGTACGATAAGGATATACACAATCTACTATACCCTATCTGCAGAGAGTCTTTTGCAACAGTCAACAAACGTTTGGTGCAAGCATTTATGAACGGGTCGCACGTACCAGCAGCGTAGACAGATAAAACTTTCGGGAGGGGTCCTGCGAGGAATTTACATGAGAGAACAGGTCTTTTCCTCTCTCATTTCCCTTTCTCAAGCACACTATACCAGAGGTACAGTTTCGAGGAGTATTTGAACGTTCTCCTGATTCTCCCCGCCAATAAGCAAAATGCACCGGAGTTTTGTTTCAAAATCAATGGACGTTGCGTACGGCCACAACAAAGTCTTTTTGGGCATCTGTTGGCAAGAATTAGCCGAAGGTCACGCTGAAAACACAGCTCCCAGTGTACTCTGTAGTTCAGCCTGACCTCGAACGGCAACAACGCATCAGGCGCTCGTGTCGCATATACTCAACTCAACGCAAACATAGCGATTAGAAGTGCACGCTTTTGTTTTAGACGAACCCGCTTACAGCGATATTGAATGCTTCGCATGCTCGCCTCCGCTTTTGTTTCCTTTCTTGAGATGACAGCGTAGGGCAGTTAGGCCTGTCTGCGCAATGCTGCTGGCCGTCCGCGATATCATCAACGAGATCACGTAATACAAGCTTGCTGCAGACAATAAGTCGTGGCCAACCGTTACGCGCTGACTGAAGCGAGGTTTCTCTCGTTACGTCAGTCGACACCTCGTTTGCCGGCGGTGTTTCGATGCCGCGTCGAATCGCGCACAAGGCTGTGCCGTTTTGTTTGATGTCCGAGAGGCGGAAGATTTATTGTGATTGTTCAGCGCTAAGTGTGTATAATGCAGCCTGGGGACCCCATTATTTGTACTCTGTCTATGAATTGGCAAGTTACTCGAGTTGGAAAGAATTCATTGAACAATTGCCTCTTGGAAACAGAGGTCGGTTTTGAACAGCGCGCAGACTCCCTGTCTGATATTTATTTCCAGTTACATTTAGGCAGGCTAACATACTGACATATTGGTAAAGTGCCCCCGTGTATATGTCATTTGATGGAATAAATGGTCGTCTTTCGATATAAACCGTGTATCCGTGTTTTAAACAGACGACAGTAACAGTAACAGATCTATGTATATGGTGGTGATGACGTCACCGCTCCTTGTTGCGCTGCCCTGCTCCATTACATGAGAATATGATCATGAAGTTCGTATGACAGTACCAGCATCGGTGCAAGTAATGCAGAGTTAGACGACGGTAGGGTTCTTGCAGACAATAGTGAAAGTGAAACAACATACATTTCCTCTTCTGCCACTCGGGTACGTGAGTCTCTTAGACCAAAAACCCGCACACTAGAACAGTGTGGCAACGAAAACTATCGCTTCAATTGAGGTCAACCATCCATCTTGCACGAGCCGATGAAATTCCCTTCAAAAGGCCACCTTTGACTCGGGAAGCCGGCGCGGATACTTTCGCTCTATGCCAGGCCAAACGTGGTGTCCACCCGACCGCGTGGTCATACATCATGTGATGACGATTCAGAGATGTACTGTGTGTCACACCATCAGGCGATGCCTGGAAAACGAGAGTTGCCTCATTAGCACTCTTGTTCAGCATGGTCTGCCATGTAGGTTGCACATGTCAAAGACCTCTCTTGGTTCTGCAACACAACCGGTGAGGCTTTTATGACCGCCAGCGGACGCGATGACCTCCTTTTTTTGCATGGCTCTCGATATGTACTTTGTTGTTGCTTTGCTTTTTCTTTTTGACAAGCAATGTCTGAGAGGGTCGTAGATAGATTTTGAAAAAAGCTTTTAGCGCCATCATTTATATGTATATATATATATATAGAGGGGTGGTAGCACAAGTTGTGTGGGCTCTGCAGTAACCTTGCTTATACCCTGTCAAATGGAAGGCCTATATGCGTAGCCTTTGGAATAGTCCCGTGTCCAGAGGTGGCCGAGCTGTTTGTTCTTCTGTAGGAGATGCGTGCCACATCGGATGGATATGTCACGTGCTCATAACCACTTGAACTTTCCCGAAGGTCAGCCACTATATACGTCTCCATTCGACGTGGACGTTTGTGCCGTGATTTCACGTGTCACTCCACGTGACAACATGATAGCGTGCGGAATGAGATCTACTCTTTCTTCTTTCCTCCTTTTTCGCGGTACAATGACGTACAGTTACCGAAAAAAAAGAAAAGGAGGCGGATCATAATAGCGTACGCTATAACAATCCCTTGGAATCCCACGCACATCGTGCACACATATAGCCCATATTGAGAGCGACCTACGTATGGGCTGCATCGTCGTGAAATGCCGATAATTCTTGTCCTCGGTGATGTCCACTTAGGTGTCCTGGACGCACTGGGATCATCCGTTGGTATAACTTTTCCATCCATGTACAATACGCGCCGATCCCACCGAGCGTACCCTCGCACATCTGTCGTCTTACACGCACAGACCTCCACGACGTGCTTCACCAAGACAGGCCACGGTGCTCTGGTTCGTTTGTATATAAGCTGGAATATAAACCCTGGAGGCAGCAGCAAACGCGTCATCACATGACCTTCCACATTCAAAAAGACGCCGCGATCAATCGAACCAGAAACACCCAACCGCGAACAAATGTTCATACCTCTTACTGCTGTCATGATTTCACACAAATTCTTATCTGCACATCTGAACCACTTTTAACTGATTGTTCCTTGTTCTGTCCTTGTGCAGCTGGAACGGCTCCTGCAGTATGACCAGTACCTTGGCCAGCTGTCCTCAGCGACTCCCAAACACCACCCTGACTACAGCGACCTCTGTAAAGCAGCACAGAAAGCCAGAAGCGTGAGTACCTTGTTCCACTCTATCTCATCGGACACCTATAGAGATATCAAGCAAAGCGACCAGCGCGAATCGTGACCAACTCGCCGGGGCTTCAACGGGTGTTCCGGTATTCAGTGGGACGGTCCGTATCGCTTGCTCGCTTTGCCGTTCAAACTGCTGGACCCAAGCCTTTGTGCCTCAATGTTTTGGTAACCTTATACTACGAAAGGCCCAACGGAAATGAGTTCATGGGGGCGCGGATCGAGGCTTTGATTAACGATCCCATTTTTGTGCGTTTGTCTGAACGGGATCTTGCAATGCATGGCCAAGAACCAGCAACGCAACAAAGTCGCGCAGAATTACAAGCTACAGTACAGCGAGGTTACTCCCTGCGTAAACTTGTCTTCTACGATGTGCAGAACTTTCTTACAAAAGTGAATACCAGTACACTTTCTAACGCAATCAAAACAACGAAGATCATAAACGGCTGTCGTAACACTGCGCCTTGAGCACGCAATTGTTCCAGGCTCGCCTCTAACGTAATTAAAGAACATAACCGGCACCCCGACACAATACAGTCATTTATTTCATTTCCATAATTACTGACCTCCTTCACGCGTAACCTCTGCCGTATGGAGCTTAAGATTGCGGGCACCCACTGGCTGTCGGTATACCCCTATCAGTTGCTTATCTCGGTACCAATCCGACCCAAAGTAGGGGGACCTCAAGCCCTCTTAGCGAACGACGTCATCAGAGGCGAGTTGCGGCTTCCAAACTGCAAGAAAAAATAGCAAGTAAAAAAGAAGCCCAATAAATGTGTCCTTTGTAATTGCATAATAAATACTGGCCATCTTCCGGAGTCTCGCAATCACATGCTTCCTTGTCGAAATCCTATCGAACAATACGACTCGTAAAACGGTACAGAGTTATAGCTGTCGTCCGGACTCAGGAACCGGATTCGTAAGCCTTAAACTGAACGAGTAGCAGCTTACTGTGTTTACGACCGTGTTCGGAATTGGAGGTGGATAATTTGGCCGTTTCCTTGAGAACCACGTATGAGTCCACCCCCGAAAAGTTGGTGAGCCCCCCGGAAAACGAACCAAAATCGTAGGCCTGAAAGGTCGCGTTTACAAATCGCTCTGACCGTAAGATTAAACTTCTTGGTAGTAAGCTTCTAGGTAAACTCGGGTAAAGCACGATACGGTTTAAAACTGGTTGTGGACTAGACTGGAATAGTCAGGTGAAAAATTAAGGTAGTCTGAGCGGCCCAGTGATATCCCGTCTCGTCCTACGTTTCAAAGAATTTGATATTTGGAGAAACCCCTCCTTCAACAGCAGCCCATGCCACTCGCCACGTATTCCACATAGCTTGACAGCCTTTGTCCTTCCCTTATCAGTGTCATCAACCTCTCCGCTATCTGACTGTCCTGGAATTATCTTTTCTTTTCCAACACGTCCTCTCCAAAGCTCGCACCCGGTTTCGTTGTCACGTATGTGACGTAGCCGATCCTATTTTACAGCAGAGGGGCCCCCTCGTGGTTCAGTGTTTCTGGAAAGTTAACTTCCGGAATTCCCTGACGAGCTATATCCTGTCATGTGTGTGTCTTAGCACGGGGAAGCGTGAAGGATGTTTGGTCGCTAATTTCCCCAGCGTTTGACAGGTTTACGCTTAACTCTGTAACGTTTTAACTCTACTGATGTTTTTGAGATCACCACCGACAGTGGATTGACATTAACATCGTTCGATAGCTACCGACTGACACGGTTTCTGGATAACCATCAAAATGTACTGCATTTGCTGGCTGGCTAACGTAAGTAACGCTTGACCTTGAGATTGAAGTAATGCCATGCTTGTGTGGTTAGTTAGGCCAACCGATGCGTGTTGATGGTTTACATAGTAATGATGCTGTGACTTTGAACAGCCCCGACAGGTTATGGAAAGAATTTCACCAGCGTCGAAATCGAAATTCCGATTTCGTGTTCTGTAACGGAAAAATGGTTATATTTGTCACATACCAGTGACTACTGTTGTAGCCAATAACTTGAATTTGAATAGAAGGGTAGAATTCCTCCTTTTTCTCAGTCAAATCAGTTCGGCAGTCCAGATGTGATATTAGACTAGGTTTAGAGAATGGAATGCAGATCGTGTGTGTTTTCAACTCGTTACGCATAAAATATAGATCAGTTGCTCACAGTGCAGTAATTCGTATTACTTTATTTTGAGGTTGAAAGCAACCCGTTAATACCTAAAGGATTCTTAACCGCATTAGTCGGGCTATTGCCAATCACTCGGTTGTCAGAGCAAGTTGTCCAGCACAAGCCCCGGTAGCAGAACTTGCGATCGCGCTGCTAGTGAGCAGCTGTCTGAAGCAGTGAATCTTAACTTTCTGTGCCCAGTGCG
>JARGYV010099600.1:0-13652 GCA_029532675.1 Ornithodoros moubata
CGTTTCCAGCAAATAGGGTCAGGAAAAGATATCATTCGGAATAGCGATTGGTCATCGCCGTGTTATGCGGTGAAGTTCTGTTTTTAGAGTGTAGCTAGCAGCAGGTAAGAAAGGGAGCGATAGATACCTGACGACACCTATTGCACCCGATTTTCAGTACATTGTGCTGCTAGGGATACTAACAGGGAAGGGATACTTCCCTGTAAAGCTTAACGTGCACTCTTGTTTCCAGGATCGCCTGTCGTGAGCGTCCATCCGATCTATCAGCGCGTTCCTTTAGGTTCATCGGTAACGATGACGTGTAATACAAGTAGCATCCTTACCAGGGAACTGCGCTGGTATAAAGATCTTGTTCCAGTCCAGTCATCGATTGCCGACAAAGTTCGTCTGATCAGTTCATCCGTCCTCCAGCTGGGTTCTGTTAAAGCTAATCAAGACGGCATCTATCAGTGTATAGCGTTCGGCGCCAAGGAGTCCGCGCAAGCCGCTGCTTTTGTCATTCTTATGGGTGAGTGAGTGGATGATTACGGTTATTCTGAGCATCACGTTCATTTTTCGTGCGTTACCTGTTAAGCTGGTAATCATGTGACTATGGGTAAAGTTTCAATGGAACACCGAAATGTCCATCTGGATGCCACTTAGCTTTAAGAGACCACAAAACATATTTCTGGTATAATAGCAAGTGCGACGCTGTTCAAGCACTCATTTTATAATAAAACGTCGTGCAATTCAAGGAAACTTTGACAACTGAGTTCGAAGTCATGATATGTGTCTACTAATGTCTAAATGGCACAATAGCGGGTTTCAGTTTCAATGGCTCAGCTGGGTTACTAATGAATGTACTACGTCACATCATTTTGAATAAGATGTCTTGTAGTTCCAAAGGACAACAGTACCTTTCCACGCGTTCAACAAGTTAGAAAGTTCAACAAGTAGCTTTCCAGACACCTGTAGTAAAGTCAGCAGCTTCAGTGACCTTTTCTGCTCTATTTCTTTTTTTTTTTTTTCTACTAATCGCCTTCCTTCCATTTTCAGTAACAAAGCCAGAACTGACGATAACATTCGGCGACCAGAGCACCTACCCTGGCAGTTTCGTTTCTTTAAAGTGTGCCGCGCGAGGCCATCCCATGCCTCGCGTGACTTGGACACTTGATGGAGGGCCCGTGCCTTCGTCTAGACGCGTCCTGAGAGGAGACTTCGTTACTGAAGATCATGTCGTGCACAGTTTTGTCAACCTGACGTCAGCGAACGTCACTCACAGTGGCGAATATTCGTGTCACGCTGAAAACGACGCAGGACACGTCAGTCATTCCGCCTGGCTGAACGTCGTGGGGTCTCCAGTCGCCTTGCCTGCCAAGAACATTACCCTCTTAGCAGGGGACACGTTCACGCTACCATGTCCTGTAAAGGGCTATCCCTTGACATCGTTTACATGGTACAAAGGAGTTTTGGGTAAGCGGTCTCTGGCATGTAGCTGTGTGTTACTGTCAGTGCGTTACTTTCGCCATTTGCTTTCCTTTCAGGAAACCGAACATTAGTGGATGGCCAGCGATATCGCATGGACAAGAGGGGCCGACTCACAATCCACGACGTGGACAGAAAAGCCGATAACGGTCCAGTTGTCTGCTCTGCCGCTAGCCCTGACGGCAGATCGTCTGAAGGTGTCGTCAACCTCCACGTGGCGGTGCCTCCATCCATCAACCCTTTCTCTTTCCCACCCTCTGTGCGTGAAGGCGAGAGGTCTAGCGTTCACTGCTTCGTGTCCGCGGGGGACCGACCTGTGTCTATACACTGGCTGAAGGATGGCCATCCGTTACAGCTAGGATACACGGACGTCAAGCCGCAGCTCATGAATGAATTTCTTTCTGTGCTGTACTTCGAAAGTATTGCCGAATCACACAACGGAACATATACGTGCGTTGCGAGTAATCCATATGCCAGGGCTAATGCATCTGCACAGATGATCGTTCAGGGTGAGTGCTACTGAATACCATTGATATGTTTGAACATTAAACGTTACACTTTTAGTGGCCCCAAAATGGATACATGCTCCATCTGATGCCACTGCAATCAAGGGGGAGACCACAAGGTTTGACTGTCAGGCGGATGGGTTTCCGACGCCGGTGATACGATGGAAAATGACGTCAGGTTGTTACGTCTTGTTACATGGAAGATGTGATGGCAACCGCTTTCTGGATTGTTGCAGGGGATCTTTCTGAAACTTTTACAACGATCAGGAGCAATGCAAAGCTGCAAGTACTTGAGAATGGATCCTTGGTTGTACAGCACGTCGAAGCATCTGACAGTGGGATCTATTTGTGTCACGCGACAAACGGTGTGGGACCTGAACTAACGCAAGAGGCTCGACTGACAGTGTCAGGTTTGTTACGTTTATCTCTTGTCCTGCGTAGCTAAAACAGCCTTGAAATGAAGTGTTTAGCGACAAGCTGGTCGCTGAGAAGTGTTCGTAATGTCTGTGTTTGACAGCTTAATTTTGCCCTTTCTGCAAGTGCACTGGATGAAAAGTTAGAGGAAATGAAGTGGAAAAGACAACAGATTATAGGAAGCTAAAGGAAAAACCTAGTGTATTCAGATATAAAGGGAAAATGTCAATGCCTCGACAGTGGAAAATTTTCTGTGTTGTCAAAACTGTCTCGGTCAGGGCTTTGTGCGATAGTTTGATAGCACACAGAAAAGCTAGTTTTTGTATTTAACTTTCTATAATATGGGGCCTGAGCATCGTTTTTTTTTTGTTTTTTTTTTCACTTCTACATATATATAAGTTCAACGTCACATACCATACCAGCACTGGCTTTCATTGAGTGACGCTTTCGTCAACCTGGCTGATACGACCACGTGCTACGTGACTACCTGAAACCATCCCTGCGAACGTCGCCTAGCTACGTACTGCCTATGAGTGCGGTGGCGGAACGTGATCTCATCTGTTAGGGTAACGATAGCGTCACTTACGGAACGCGTTCATACAATGATACAAAATGCGGCAGAAAGCTTCCTAGGGCAAGAAACTGTACAAAATACAAAGGTGAATAACATTATCTCAAGAATAATTGGATGGAAGGCATGTAGTAACCAGCACCAGGTTCATTGTAGTTTCCGTCATGTTCGTCAGTCTGAACAGTGTGGACTCATGTTGTGGAATATGAGTGAATACCATGTGTTATAAATCATACGTTCGTCACCACGCAGTACCAGCAACCTTCGTGAGCAGCTCGATGTCCATGGCTGCGAGAAGAGGCGAGAAAGTACAGTTGCGCTGCGAAGCCATTGGGGACGCTCCATTAACAATTGCCTGGTATAAGAACAAGTCGTTATTGGATGTGGATCAGCACTCAAGGTAATTCTTGCGATTGAGTTGCTCCTTCCGCTTCATTTCCAGACACGCTTTCCTTCGTTGCCTTGAGCGCATCAAGCGTACAATCTAGTCTAAGAACTCTTCCCATTGGCATTTTTACAAAGCACAGATATTCAGTAATGGAGTACGAGAGGGACGGTGGATTGGCGTCGCAGCTCCTAATACGTGACGTTAGAGCCAACGACAGCGGCAGCTACATGTGCAAGGTTGCCAACACGCATGGTAGCGACGAGATGTTCATTAGGCTGACAGTGCAAGGTGAGCACGTGTCTGCATTTTCAGTAGAGAATACGTGTTATCCACAGGTGTGATTCTAGTGTACGATGTACCTGTAGTATACCGTTTTGTTGCTTCATCCCTCGCCCTGTGTCGCAGTAAGGAACATTGTATAAATCGTTCCTTCAACTATGTCAGCATGTGCTATGGCTGTAAATGCACGTCAGTGAATCGCACAATCTTAATGGCTGGATGCCATAGCCTCGTCCGACTGCGCACGAGCCCGAAGAAGCTATTCACCGCAACTGCCACAATATTATTCCACGTTTACGCCCCTTCTCTCTCCCTCATTTTAATCTGGTTGTATTATGCATGAGAATTTCACGCATCGTGTACCGCCTAGCAGCTTCGCGCACGTGATTGCTGAGGCCGCAGTTTCCTAAAGTCAACACTTTCGTCAAGCTCACAGTCTTCAGCTCAGAGTTTTCTTCGTAACTTATGCGCTCGCATAGATCTGATAGTTTCGAGGTAGCTATATATTGCAGGATGATCGGATTTACTACACGTAACTTATTAACGTAACAGGTTAGTGATGTCGCTTGTGTCGGGCTGTTTTCTTTCCGAAGCAGTGACACGTAAATGACGTACGCCGTGCAACTACCGTGCAGAGGACTGTCCAGATATGCGCCTTCGGACGTTTAAGATAAGCTTTGGAGGAAAATGTGGTCACCACTGAAGGTGCCTAAGCGAGAAAGCCATATATCAGAAGTGGAGAATGATAGATGAGAGGGAAAAAATGACGGAGATCTTCTCATGGCTTTTCACGTTTCTTGCTCCACGAAATCAAACTCGATGAATCAATGGATTATCAATGGTTCTTAGCAATAATGCAATAATTCAAGCATTAAATTCGAAAGAAACCGTCGCAGGTATCCTTTGTGTTTCAGTCAATACTGAAACATAAAGGACGCACCTTATTAGTCAATGTAATTGTACCCTCCGCGAAAGTTACAGTTCAAGTTTCAAGTAGGTGTCGTAGAAGATTAGTATGTATTCTCTCCAATGCTACCACAATTTGCACCCGCTTGCAACACACTCACGCATTCATAATCGCACTACTCCCGTATGAAGTTTGCATACTCTCACTCATCTCATAATTTTGTTCTTTTTTACCAAGATAATTTTTGTTTCCCGCTGTCCAAACAACTTCTACGCGGTAGATATCTACATCAGGATCAAATTTCCCGATAGCACTATGCACAGTAGCAAGCAAAAGCTGAGGAATACTATACTAAACGCGGAAATAGGGGTATGGAAAAGGTTGGGAGAAAATAAAGTCTGCGAAATGCTGAAGGCTTCAGATATTGCTATGCTCCTTGATATGCGCATTTATTATTGGGAAACACCTTTGCCGCTTCGCAGCCAAAAATCAAGGCAGCTCCTTCATCAGGATGCGCCGTACCATCGCTGCTAGCGCCTTCTGCTAACTTTGTTTGCTTCGTTCCGGTCAGCGCCTCGTTCTAGAGACGCAGCGGTTTCACGTATATTGAAACGCAGCGGCGTTGAATCTGAAGGCCATGGTGTGGGTAAACATGTATGACGATCAGTTTGTTCATGTACATTAGCTTGCTTGTTTTTTCCGTCTAGGCCGTTATCGATTACCAGCATTACCGATCGAGAAGCCTTCTTCGAAATGCGTGAATTGTGAAGAGGAAGTGCGCAGAGCAAAAGCTTTTCTTGCTGCTGGAATATATATTGTTTAGTCGCTGTTATAGCTCATTGTTTTCAGAGTGCATGGGATAGATGATAAACGCAGCCATGTTTCAGTACGATCGATCTTGGTCCAGTGCACAGAGAAACACACTCATTACCGCTCATGTATGTTTCGTTGCATGGTTTCAAGCGCAACGGTTTTAGTATCTTGGTATATTTCAGTATGTTTTCACTTTCCAGAAACGCCTTCTGCACCAAGTAACGTTCACGTAAGCCACCTGGCCAGTCGCAGTGTCTCGGTTCGATGGTCTCCTGCCTTTGACGGCAACTCACCAGTGGTTCAATACGATCTCAAGGTTCATTCTGCACGAGGTAACAAGAATTACACATTAAACGACCGTCTTGGGTGCTGAGCAACGTATGACGTTGATGTCGTTTCAGACGGGACATCGCGCGTTATACCAATTCCTGGAAACCAGCTAGAAATGACTTTGGACGACCTTAGTCCTAACTCAGGCTACCGAGTAGAGATTGAAGCGGTGAACAATATTGGAACGGGGCCACCCAGCGAGCCTTTGTTTTTCACTACTGATATCGAAGGTATGCTCGGCGTCTGTGCCGCAGTACAGTTTATTTGACTTCAGTACAAACTATACGGAAGAGTCCGTGCGATACGGTAGCCGTACATGTTTTTGTGGCATTATAGTGTCACAAAAGGCTGTACTCAGTCTTTTTTGTTTTTGTCACAGTTGTTAGAAGGTTTACAATAAAGTGTTAGTAGTAAGTTATGAAGTTTTAAGTACGCTTTAAAATGCGGTGGCCTCTCTTTCCAACGCCGTGTGCCGTGGGCTAACCGTGTTGAATGCACGCATTTCCAGCGCCTGCTACGAAACCCAGAGACGTTAAAGTGATTCCTGTCAACTCTACAAGCCTGAGGGTTACGTGGAAGGTATGGATATTCATTGTTTTACAATATAATTTCCACGAAAGTCCCAAGAAATATGATTTTTAAAAATACTGTGCGTGTTTTTTGAATGGCGGTCGCTAACAACAATTTTTGCCATTCTGTAAGAGCTTCTTGAAGCAACTATGCATGACGTGTTGGTACATCGGGTGACATAGGCAGTTGGTAAGTCTATAACGGAATAGCGTGACGAATTAATTTTCTCTTTATAATTTTTCTCGTCAAACTCAAGGCCCCGACTTTTTAAGTTGGGCTACACTGACATACTACCTTGTCATGCAGGCAAAGCACGCTTTACAGGCGCGGAGGGTAGTTCTTATTCACAAGCTGTTTCGAACACTATGTTCCAGCCACCTGTTGGAGACAACAAGATAGCTGGGTACTATGTCGGCTACAGGATGGACCCCGAAGATCAGTCAGAATCCTTTGTATACAAAACGGTTGAGGCAACATCGGGAGTGAGCAATCAAGAGTGTGATATCAAAGACCTGAGGCCGGGAACAAAGTACGTCGTACTCGTGCAGGCCTACAACGGAAAAGGGCCGGGACCGAGTTCAGATGAGGTCATTGGTGAAACACCAACGTCAGGTAACTTATATAGTTTCGCTTTAGCTTGCTTGCTACGGGCAAAGAATTACTGTTACATTTGTTTGCGAACATCGTATGTGATCCAATGGCGAGAACTTGGGCTTTATTGGAAACCTAGTAGCACGCTTTTTATGGCAATTTATTTTTTTATTTTTGTACTGAGATCATATAACAGCTGATAACCAGCCTACTGGGTAGTAGACTGTAGTACAATTAATCAGATAAGGATATTTGGTAAAAAAAAGGCGAAAACCTCACAACAGCAGATAATCTGTACGAAAGCGGCAAAATCTGCTGGCTGAAACTGAAAGGCCATACAAATATCAACATCAGGGCAAACAAAAACGTTGTGCAGAGACAAGCTAGTAAAACAGGTAATGGGTAATCCTACTTAGTAGGGCGTGCAGAGCAGTTATAATAAATCCCGGGCAGCTACAGTGAGAGTTGATATTGAGAGACCTTATCGCGACCGTCTAAGAAGGTTTGCCATTCCTAAATAATCCAGCATGCCAGAACACGATAGCACAATCGACTAACAGCATAACCTCTGTCAAATAATTTCTCTCAAACTTTTGGTCAGAGGTATAATCTTTCAAGCAGTCCTTAGCATTTCTATTTCTATCATTAACAAGGGGCCCTGTGCGATGGAATTTAAGCGGCGTGATCGACTTTTTGTTGTCGCTTGATGTTCAGCGTCTGTCCCTTCTGTCGTTACAGACGCAGCATCCCTTTTCCGAGTAAATGTCAACTATACAGCTTACACAGAAATTCGCATCGTCTGGCAAGACGTCTTCGGCTCTAGACACGGTAAGGCCTTCATTTGGTTGCGTCGTCCCACTCATTTTCAGATTCTCATGAATAAGTTAAATTGCGCATATGCCGCTCGGTACAGTGATGAGCGAACCGGTTCTACGTCTGCCATGTTCATATCTCGCGCCACAGAGGGATATACATGTGCTCACATATTTTGCTGTTACCTTGAAGTACAACTTAAGACCGCTGCCACTGGAGGCTCACCATGTATTACGAGATTGCACTTGCCTGGAAAGTCTCGGGTTCTGCCGTCTGTCACATAATATTTGAGTGTAAAAGTTGCATTGCATATAAATAGTTAAAATCGATGCGGCATATTATATATATGCAAATACATACATACATGAAAAATAGATAAAGTAAAAGATAAGAGATACGCAAAGCCGACGAAAGGCAGGCAGCACGAGTAGCACGTTTTGTACGTTTCGTTATTTATTTGGCGTGCGTGAGAGCAATATTCACGCGACGGGTACCTAGAAATCGCCTTGCGAATGTCTGCCTCAATAAAACCTGGGGCTTGTTTATTAATTAATGCTCAATTAACCTGGGGTCTCAATATAACCTGGCGCGTCAGGGAGGCTGCGAAAAGCAGATACGATACCTGACCTGCCACCCCTATTGCACCTGACTTTCAGTACGTTGTGCTGCTTCGATTATCAGGTTGATCCATCCGCGTCTCTGTCCATGCTATTTTATCGATATCTAAAAGTGTCCCTCGGTTTATATGACATGAGTCCCATGGAAAGCTTGTAGCGGTCGACGACGTCATCAATCAGCGAGCTACCTTACACGGGCCTGCGCTCTACCTGAGCTCGCGACAGCGATTGATCGTTTAGTTGGTGGCAAACACCCGCCCGTTAGCCTTTGTCCTGCTTTGGCGCCCTAAACTGATGACCCGGAACACACGCAACTCATGGCTGCCTGCGCACTGCTGATGATCGCCAAGTAGCGTTAAAAAGCTGTACGGGTCCCTGGGGGTACCTTGGTCGTCAAGGAACCCCAGGCCTATTTTGGATACCCATGTGGATAGACCCTTTGGACTAACCCATCTTACAGTTTCATATGCAAACTCATGACTGACTCTACTGCACCAGCTTTTTCCTCTTTAATCGTCCGGCAAGTTGGCTCTACCAGCCACCGTGCAGCACTATGATTTACCTTATGGCCGCAAAATCCACAAGTATGGTTTTTGCATGTGAAGTGCGAATTCAAACTGGCAGGCATTATGATTCAGACAACCAAATTCCGCCACGCCACCAGCGTCCTTCCGCAAGTTGTGGCTACCCAACTTCTCGACGTGCACCATTCCCCTCCAACCGCTTACCATTACGAAGCTTTAAGAGCCGCCACTTTAGGGCGAACGACTGCTTCGGAACGGAGAAGGCTTCAGCCGCTGTTAACCACAGAAGAACTCCATGATCGCCATCCCATTCAGCCTCGACGTCCCATGCAGAGCCTCCTCGGCGAGCGAGCTCAAACATTTGACGAGCAATTTCTCCAGCGCCTACCATCAAACGTACAGATGATCTTACCCACTTCGTCAGGAAAATAGAAGTTTCAACTCCACACATCGCCGCTGTCGATCTGTTGTCAACATCGCAGTCAGTTGCATCCGCCCCTTGCGAACTGCGAAGGCCATCGCATGCCTGCGCGAGGACTTAACCATTTGTCGTTCATGGTCGCCTCTGCCTTGTCTTCACGAGCGAATACCCGTCCGCAACGGCAGCGCAGTTCTCAGCAATCACGTTTCCGCTCGTAGAGCCGGCGTCGATCCCGCGATATTTCCCCAGGCGTCTGTCGCTATCATAGGCGACTCGGGGCAGCTGCCCGGAACTGCACCCACCATTGCACCTGGACAGGAAGCTCTCCTGGAGACCACTAACGACTGCGGCCACTCCACAAGCTAATATCTATGTCACTGTACGCTGTGTGGACACTTGTATTGCTTTGTGAAAAGACGCGTAATGATGTCAAGTGCGCTTCCAACGAGCTTTTGTCACAACTGTTTCCTTTCCTTCCCTTCACAAGGATACAAGTTATTCATACGAGCGAATGGCAGTGACTGGGAATCGTACAAGGTGACCAGTGCGTCCAATTCATACACGTTCATAAACCTCCGATGTGGGACAAGATACGAAATCTACGTCGAAGCCTTGAGCGACGCACAGAATCGACCGCGAACAACATCTATTGTGATGGCCAGCACTACTGGTTCAGGTAACTATAAGTCAGTCACACGCAGTCTTGGGCTCATTTGTATATATAAAAAATGTGGCTCTGTATTAATACTGCTTCAGTAAATCGTAATAATTATAAATTAAGAGGATCACATATAAGCCCCAAGTAAACTTACATCTTACTATTCCTATTGTCGTAATAATAATACCCAAGGCAGACTCAGTAAAGCGAAATATAGCAGATCAGTGAAGTTGTGATAGGGTACGGCTCAGTAGTGGCGTATCTGTAAATAGGTGCACCTATTGGTAATATGAAGCTACTCATTACATTGCAGCTCCAGTTGCACCGACACATCAGCAACCCCTTCTGGTGGACAGTGAGAGCGTACCTCTAGACCTCGAGGCTTTCGGTGATGGCGGATGTCCGGTCACGTACTACGTCGTCAAGTACAAAGCCCTGGACGAGAAAGAATGGACGGTGCTTTCGAGGGAGCCCCACCAGGCGCTGAAAAACGGCAACCATGTGGTGTCGTTAACCAATCTTGAGCGAGGTCGGCGATATAAGCTGTTACTGGGAGCAGCGAATGCAGCTGGATATACCGAAGCGCTTTACGACGTTCATGTCGCGTCAGCGAGTAAAGGTAAATGGATGCAGCAGTGACATTCCTTTTCTTGCTGTCATCACAATTATTCCCTTTCTTGCGCTTGGTGTGTAGCAGTTAACAGCAAAAGTCATGCTAAGCGCTGTTTGGTTCTTCTGTTCTTAAAATGCATATTTGATCTAAGCGTGCCACTTCGTTGTACCATAGTAGCGTGATGCGGAATGAGGTGGTGAACACAGAAACAAGCACAACTTATGTTCTGAGCCTCTCACCGCCCTGCCGAATGAACTGAAGAAAATGGTTGATTGTTTCATCGTCTGACGACCATGATTGGCGGTCGCCCAGTAATCATCGCACGGTCATAGGCATATTTAGTCCAACCTAGCATCATGGGTTTACTCAAATTCACTCAAACTTAGCTACACAATGAACACACAGCTTGGAGCAAGTATTCCAAGCAGCAAAAATTCCAGCTTCGAATTCAAGGGTGTTGGCTGCGGTCCGCGACGGACGAGCATAAGGTGGTTCAAGAAATGCTAACCGCGCAGGGACATCGGAAACTTCAACAGGAACCGCTTCGCCTCAAGAAATGCATCGCAAGTTGGCTGTGGTCACCTCCGTCGTCTGCTCCATTGTCGTCCTTGTTGTAATCATTGTGGCTGCTTGTGTGGAGCTCAGTCGGAGGCGAAGAGGGAGGGCGGACGCCGCAGCTTCGGAAGTTTACTGTAAGTAATAATGACAAATTTAAAAATTCCGTTCGGAACTTTACAAACTCAAATAGACGTCTCTAAAATAGTATGGATACCCTCGTAGTCATAATAGCCACTAAGGCAGTGCTCCTAACGACCGCATAGTTTCTGCGCAGGCGTTTTGCTTGCAGCTCGTAAAATACTTGCAGAATATCTTTCATGCTCATTCACTGAAATGGGAATGTCCGCACCTGGAACCTGCAAAGCAAATGTCTGAAATGAACGGAAAGCTCGTTCGTCACATACGAGCTCTAATGTACGCGTTTTAATGTGCCATTCCACAGCCGAGCCGCGATTAAAGCCTCCGGGAAAGTGCGAAGAGATGGCTTTAACGACTTGGGAGAAGCGCAAGGAGTGCGCCATGGAAGGCGCTGCACGTAACGGCGATGTCGTGCAACAGCAACAGCACCAACAAGCTCTGTATGCCCCCTGCCCTTACGGGTCTACATCGGGCCGTATACCACAGGATAACGTGCCTACGACGCTAGGGCGTCGGTCAAGGACGAGAACGGAACTAGTGGAAGAATTTTACGATATGCCTCTTCCCCCGGTAAGCTATATCGTCCAGATTTTCTTACTGTTGTACTGTTGCATTGTCACTCTCAAGTGGGAACTTACCTTGCTTCTCTCTTCAAATGCAGCCCTCATTTGATCTACTTCGTTTCGCTAAGCTATTGCTTCCTCGCGGGCCTTAAGAGTATTACACATGATAACGTATGCACCTCGTTGTCTTTTCAAATAACGAAATCACGTTGATTAATTTGCAGTACGCAGTTCATCGACACTTCGTTCGAGTGGACTCCATGCCTCTGCCTAATCCTGACAAAGAGTCAGATCTTTAAGGTTGTGGTCATACGAAGAAAGGTATAGCTCAAATTTTAAAAGCAGTCAAAAGTAATGACTTTTGACTTTCAACTACGCACCTTGTAGGTAGGCAGCACAGGAACGTTCTTTGCACCCAAGGCTTTCTTTATGTAGCACACTCACTCATTTCCTTTTGAAAAGTTTGTACTTGAGAATGTTGTGCTTGTGGACGGTGCATTGAGTGGGTTTTACTTCATGCGGTTGCAGTGCATAATGCTTCTTGCAATCGAAAGGGAAATGACCTGGCGCTCTGTGAACATTGAGAATGCTTTCGGTGTGCCAGTTGTTCTCCTTTTGAAACCGATGTGGTTGGACCTCCTGGACTGACCCATCCCACAGTTTTCAATACCTGTTCTCCTGCTCGTAGCTATCCTTCGTCAACACACCACGAACATTGACTGCATTCTTCTGGTGCACCTATGGAGACGTTACAACACCGCTCGATATAGTCACTGCCATCTCTAATCTCGGAAGGACCCTGTGTCTCTTTCTTGTTTCGTCCAGAATCGCGGCACTGACAAAGTTTTTAAATTACAAATTTAGCCTCTACTCAATGATGCTAAGCGATTTTAAGGGGTGCCACGTTTGTCAGAGTGATAAACAGCAGTTGCATGTCATTCGCTGTTGGTGCACTTTTTTTCATGCTTCAGTTAAGAAAACACATTTTTAGACGTGCCAATGCACTGTGCTCAGTGCACGCTAGAATATACGTTCTAAACGATATTACGATGTGTCCAAGGCCGTCATTGACTGTACTGCTGACTCATTCAAAGCAATACAGCCCCATCTCACACGTTTTTTTTTTTTTTTTTTTCTACGGTACATAATCTTGTTTTTCGTTTTTGTTTTTCTTGACAGTCAGTAGACAGATTTTGATGCAAGTGGCACATATCATTGGAAAGGGGACAGAAAACATAATTTGTTGTCAAGAGAATCCTCGTTAATAACAAATGCGTCACTGTCCTTGGTCATGTTACAGTTTGTGAGTCTCAACCTGGGATGTTGTTCATGGTTTATGGCGCTTAACCTCTGCCGTGATTCTATCCTATAATAGGGATTCAGGTGCTGAAGCGGCGTTGAACAATCCAGCGCATGTCCACAGCTTCGTCCGTACAAGGTCTGCTGCTCGTTACCACAATCAGGGGTGCCACGGATCGGGCTTACGATGATACGGTGCACTGTGTGTACTCATACGTGCGTGCTCGCCGATTTTTACAGTAACAAAGTACATCGGGACTGCGACGTGGAAAGGACCTAAGGACTGAAGACTAAAGAACCTAAATGTGACTGTCTAGTTTGGTAAAGGTACTTTTTCCAACGCAATGAACTTGACATCTGCCGTGCGCAACGCTACGGTTCGTTCCAAAGTCTAAATGTACTATCCCGAGAAAGCGACAGGTTTTTAATGTAAAATAGTGTTATATGTTGCCGTTTTTACTGATGTATATACGAAAAATAAAGAAGGGTTGTTTGGTATAGTTTCATTTCGGGTTGCCCACAGTGTTTGGCCTACAGGAGTAGAAGAAGTGTGTCTCTCTCACGCGATGTTCGGGAACGTAGCACGTCTATGTGCTGACCGAGGCGGGAATGACA